>ML806326.1:298586-311966 GCA_009831015.1 Picea engelmannii
ACTAACCAAGACTTCTCATGTTTTCTCTTCGTTAGATTCAAACCTTCCACCACTCTAGGATCTACATAACTATGGCTAGCCCCTGAATCAATTAAAATAACAAGTGGTCGGTTGTTGATCATACCTTCCACTTCAATCATGTGATTGAAATTCCACTTGCTTATTGTCCAAGGCTGCGTAGATCCTTGGCATTCTGATGCCCATATCCTCCACTGTTTCAGCTTGCTGAACAATATGTACAGTTCTCTCTTTACCATTTTTATGAGGACAATCTTTGTACTTGTGGTTTCCTTGACAGCCCCAACACTGAATGGGCGTCAGTCTCTGTCTTTGTGCTCCCTCTTCAGTCCTTCTTGGCTCTCTAAACGATGGCTGTCCCTGACGACTATTTCGGAAAAAGGAAGGCTTGTCTCCCTTCTACCTTTGTTCTTTCTTAAACCTCTTCTAGTCATCCCAAGCCTTCTGAAAGGTAGGCTTTTCTCTTTGCTGTTCGTATAAGCATTTCGCCCTTCTTATTGTTTCTTCCATAGTCTTAGGATCATCATATTGAATTTTTTCACCAATAGAAGGTGGCAGTCCACTCAGATACCTCTGAATTTTAACAACCTTGTCTTTGATAAATGGAACATACTTCAGCAGTTCCAGAAAACTTCGTTCATACTCATCCATGGTCATACTGCCCAACTTGAGTTTGAAGAACTCCTTCATCTTTCTGTCATAGTTTCTTTTAGTCAGGTATTTCTTCTCGAAATACCTCTTAAATTCCTTCCAAGTGACCTCTTTCTCTCTGATGTGTTGCACCTGCACAAACTGATCCCACCACATGGAGGCTTTTCCTTTGAGTTGGTACATTGCAATTCTTCCTTCTGCATGGGCAGAATAATTCTGCAGTTGGAAGTATTTCTTCATTCCCAACAACCATGTCTCAGCATCTTCCTCCTTCTTATGTTCTCCATCAAATGTTGGAGGTTTAATTTTATTCATCTCTCCTTTCAATTCCTCCCTTCCAGATTTCCGATGTTTTTTGGTAGGTGATGGGCTTGAACTATCGTGTGTCTTACTGTCAGAACGTCTTTGGGAGCGACTAAGATGTCGGCTACCACTCCTTGACCTACTTCTTCTCCCATGATTTCTGCGACTCTCTGTCGTACTAGAGTCTCTTCCTTTCTCGAGTTTCTTCTCTATTCTTTCCAGACTCTTCAAAAATTTTAAGTTTAGGGCGCCTTGCCGATCTCTGACTTTCATGAGCTTTCGGCTATCATCTCGGTGAGCCTTGGCCTCTCTTTGCAATCCTTCAAGGATTTTCATTATGTGTTCTTCCTTATCCTTCTTCTTTCCATGCCCATTGGAATTCGATCCTTCGACTCCCAGGTTAACATCCTTTCCTTCCTGTTCGTCTTCTATTTCAGGGGTAGTCCATACCTTTCCCCACTCCATATTCGGCATTGGTTAACTGGAGTACTGCCCTTCGTTAACTCTGCACACACACTGTGCAATCCAATTTGAAATTTGTCAGGCCATTTAAACCTTCACAAACAATCCACAATATTTATAACTAATACGAACAAGAACGAAAGACATTTCAACTTCACAAGGTTTTCTGAGCTCTATCTGGCTTTGTGTTTTTCAGATGTCTGAAACTTCAATTTCTGATATTTCGGGACATTCAGGACCTTGAGTTTTGGTACCCAGGATTTCGGGTTTTCATAACTTCCATCTTCTCAGCATTTCAGGACTTCAAGTTTCGGGGTTTCGGCCCACGAGGCTTTCAAACCCGCTTTGTTCTCCAAACCCCGACTTCCAAAATTCTGAGTCACTCTACCCTACGGGTCCACAGCACAGTTGTCGCCCACTACCACGGTGACACATGGCAAGTTCATGAGGATCCACTTCGTTTTCAAAGACGTCATCGGGTCCCATTGGCACGCGGTACAACTCCACGTGCCCACGTGGCACAGTTCCCAATTGAGGTTTCGGGTATCAGGGTTTCGTGATCCCCGACGACATAAGTTCCTGTCCTCATGAACTCCCGATCCCCGATTTCCCGATGCGCCTTTTGCCTTAGCCCCCTCGGCTATGCCGGGATCCATGTGACCTCTACCTTGTGACCGTAATCAAACCGCTCATCGGGGTTTCGGGGTTTGGAGTTTCACAACGCATGGACTCCTTATCCCCACGATTCCCGATTTCCTGAATCCGGATTTTCGATGCCACTTGGCATTGACTCCAGCGAGGGTTGACCTTCCAACACCTGTCCCTTACTCTGGCACCTATGGCCCACACTCCTGTAGTGATCGGGAAATCACGTGTCGGGATATCGCGATTCCCGTAGCACTTGTCCATGGACCCTTCCAAGTCCCGAACCCCGATATGGGTTGACACCTGGCTATGACTCTGGGACTGTCGCGTTTCGGAGTTTTGCGACTTCTCCTGGCATAATTTTATCGTCACAGAGAATCCTGAAATGCCGATCTCCGATGCACGTGTGAGCTCTCTCCTCCACGTCACCACTTCCTCGTTGCTCTATCGGGTATCGCGAAATCGTGACTTCTAATGCAACAATTCCTTTGTATGCAGAAACCCCAAAATGTCGAACCCCGACTCTTTTAGATCCTCGGACATGCGTCTCTTAAATCGAATGGCTCTAACCATGTCGGGAAATCGCGGATCGCGATTTCATTGTGCAAGAGTTTTCACAACTCCGGAAACCCTGATATCCCGAACTCCGACTCTCCGGGATCTCTCGCCACGCGTCCTCGCTGATGGACGGTTCGAAGCTCCTGTCGAAATATCATGGATCGCGATTCCTGCGGTTGCGATTTACTTACTCCTGGAATCCGCGATGAACTGAACCCCGATGACTCCCTGGCTCCTTGACATGTGTCCTGCCAAGATCAACGGCTAGGATCCCTTCTCGGGATTTCGAGAATCACAAGGTCTCGATTCTCTGCCTTAACAAAACCCCGATGACTCTGATATCCCAATGACTTCCTGGGATTTCTCCTCTACCCATGAGGGCTTAAACCCTGTGTAATCTTCTGTCAACTCGGACGGTTGACGGGTAATCCCATAGTGATCTTACGACTCATGATACTCCCGAGTTTAAACTCCTGGTGTGGCCGTAACCTCTTGTGCAGTATCCAAGTCTTTAAACCTTGTGCACATTCTCCAGATCTGACGGTTACAAGTGTTCGCCTTCCCTCCCGAACAGATCCTACGTTTCTAACACCATTGGTGTAGAGACCTGTCTCCCCGTGGCCATAAACCATACCAGCTGCGGTTTCATAGCACCGCTAAACCTCCTGAGCTTAAAAACTCGTCAAGTATCTCCTTGACGCTTCGGAGCAAACCAGGGTCCGAAATTGGTCCTCCCGACTCAATTTCCCCTCGTATTCTCAGTCCAAAGACTGCTCCACTGGCCCATCTAGGCTCAGTGTCGAAACCTTCGCTCTGATACCACTTTGTAGTGTATATTTTTCTAGACCGAGGCTTATAACGCACAATATAACAATCGGTATACACTTAAGTTTGATTTATATTACACATGCAGTTCAGTATAACCACATGCATTTAACTCAATTAAGCATATTTAAATTATAGAGTAAAATATATAAGTTACTGCTATAGTTAAACATTCTATACCATTTAACAATAATTCATTTACACAGCGGAAAACATGATACATAAACAACACGGTCATGCACAACATGAATAAAGCATAATTCAAATACTTATCTTTTAACAATTGTAGAAATCACCATCCAAGTGCAGGCCTTCCACGAACCTCCTAGCCTTAGACCACACTGTTCATCAGCTCAACAGTGGGTCACCCCCGAGCTGGGACCGAGCTCCAACCCAAGGCAAGGAATCCTAGGCTAGGCTGAGGTTACAGGGAAGACATCACAGAAATATCTGGAAGGATTCTTCCCAAAGATGCCATCTTATGCCCACTACTACCAGACCCTCATTCCCCACATGCTTGTTCCGCCCGGGAGTATACACCTTCACACGCACATTCCATCGATGCTAACCTCCCCTCTGGGTCTCGGCAACAGGGAAGATCAGGAAGTCTCAGAGCCCGTAGTTGGTGTTGGACACTCTCTGGAAGAAAACACTTCCCAACAAACTCTTCCATCTAGAAAGAGTTGCTCGCAGGCCTGACAACCTGCCTCTTCCAACATCCACCACCTCCCTCACCTGGAGAGAGGTCATACACAAGCTTAGCATAGGCTTACTCTGGCCGGTATGCTACACGCAGACCAGCACTGCGTGACCACCACAGACAATCGGGAATACAGACTCGGGCTTTCTAACTGGTTCAAAAATGGCAGGTCACTTCTTATTTCTCAATCCGACAACACGGGATAGACTCACGCTCGGGTTCTCAGGAACGCGTGACAAACAATCCATGCAGGGTCAACACAGGTTCGAACTATTCAGATAGGAGTTGTACCAGGGTATTTCAGAAGTCCACACAGGATTTTCCATTTTTAGGGATGAACCAGGGTATTTTTGCAGAGGTCGTACCGGTTCTATGCTCAGAGGTTCGGGTCCGAATGGAACATCTCGGCGATTATATTTGCATGTACCAGGGTTGACACTTGTCACCCTGGGAACTACATGCGTTCCACAACGTGCATCCCCTTTGCATGTTCCCTCCCTTTCCAGGAACTTAGGATAAAATAATATGCACGCGGCTCTTTTGGAAATAATATTAAAATATTATTCCAGACCTAAGCCCCCTAGGCTCAACACTTAGCCCCTTTTTCCACCTTTCAGCCCCTAATCCCTTGCCCATTCTGTGGACGCTCGGTCCCCCATCACTCATTCATCGCGATCGGTCTGCACCTGGCAGGTGTTTATATTTTATTGATGTGCTGCATACGTACAGATACAAAATCCAGGCCCTTGGCCTTCAACCCTTAGGCTCTCTGGCCTAATCAAACACATAAGCCTAATGGCTTATACAAAACTTGGCTCACCAGCCTATAACACATATTTACAATCTCTTTCAAATCATAGTTTACATCGGGGCTCGGCCTTGGGGACACTACATTGAGGATTTAAACCCCTTCTTCTAGAATTCTGAACTACTCCTCTTCTTCCAGTCCTCATGAGGTCTTGTCTTACTCCTAAACTGTTCATAACAATACCTCGCCTTCCAGATAGTTTCTTCTAAGGTATTTGGTTCGTCGAACTCAATCCTGTCTCGGTAGGTTTGAGGTAACCCACTAATGAACCGCTGCATTTTTACTTTTTCATCTTTTATGTAGGGTACATACCTCAGTAGTTCCAGGAATTTGTTGACAAATTCATCTATGGTGAGCTTCCCTAGCCTGAGTTCATAGAATTCCTTAGTCTTCCCATCCATGTATTTCTTGGACAAATACTGCTTGCTGAAGTATTTCTCAAACTGTTTCCATGACAAGTCCTTCTCATGGACTCCTTTCACATTCCTAAGGTCTTCCCACCAAATGGAAACCTTTCCATTCGGTTTAAAGATGGCTATTCGAGCCTTCAATTTTTCAGAGTAGTCATGGACTCTGAAGTATTTCTTTAAACCAAGCAGCTAAACTTCAGCCTCTTCTCCCTTCCTAATATCTCCATTGAAAGAGGGTGGTTTGACTTTCTTGAATTCTCCAGGATCATGATTTTTGGAATGCTTCCGCTTCTTTCATTTCCTTTGGGAATGTGAGCTTGCTCTACTACTATAAGATCCTTCAGATTTTCCAGCTTCCTTTCCAGAGGACTCTACCGATGAGTGTCCCCTACCTCCAGGTTGGGCCTTCTTCGAGGTGCTTCTCCCAGTGTGGTCACTTATGGAGTCATATTTTCGAATCTCAGGTGGAATTTGACTTCTCTTCTTATGTCGTCGATCCACATGACTGGTTGCGGGTTCATGCTATAGTTGCCTCCATATGTTAGACAAGCTCTACAAAAAGACTGCGTTAATTTCTATTTTTTCTCTTGCTCCTTTATCAATCTCTCGTTGTCAGCCTTGCAACTTTGTAATTCGGCCATGAGGCTCCTTATAGTTTCATCAAGATCTGGAGGGGTTTCCACCACCCTCCTTTTGTCAGATTCTTCATCTCTATTGTGGGATCCATCCCCCACTTCATGACAGGTCACCATCCTTTATTCTTGAAGTTTTTCCCATGATTTACTAACTGCTCGAGTGCTGACAAAAACACTTGTTATTAGCTAACAGTCTATTAGTTCATGAACAATACACGGTTCAATTTCTTAAATGCACAAACACAGTAGAAAGTTTCATTCTTTTCTTTAATAACATTCTTAACCAGACTTTAAGAAAAAGGTAAGGTAGAGTGTCACTCTTTTACAAGTACTCCAAATAGATATTTTAAGCGACTTCATGAGCCCAAGCAGGCCAAGTGTTGTAACCATGCTCTGATACCAATTTGTAACACACCCACGATGGGGCTAAAATAAATAAATAAAATTCGTCCTCCTTACAGGAACAAATCCTCTCTCTCTACGGATTCTAATTTGGATAGTCGGGGAACCAGATCGACCTTCTGGTCAAGGATCTCTAATTCTGGAGCCAAATGATTCTCTAAGACCTTGATGGTCTCGTTCTGTAATTAAACATAGAACCTTCTGACTACCTAGTGCAGGGCTAAGGGTACCCGTGACCTCTGTCTGCGTGCTTCTGAAATGTAGAATTTCAGGTGCTAGCTCCTTTTCCGTCAACCCCCCTCATCCATATGACCCTGGGTTATGACCTCCTGGAAAATATGTGATTGCGGGCACGTCTAAGGGTGTTTTTAAACCAACCCACTTTTCACCCCACAATTTAATACAAAGTGTCACATATGCCTTTGGCAATACAGTGGTTTCAATTGTGGCCCGCTCAAGGAGAATTAAGACTTGAGCATGTTCTAGCCCCGCAATTCTTCCCGAACGTCGATCTCTTTCTTTCAACGATGATCCATGATCAACGGTTTCTATCTATCCTCCTTTCCTATCTCTCATGAGGCTTCCCAGACCTCCCGATCCATCGGCACATAGCTCCCTTCCCAATCGACGGTTACGATTGGCTTCAGATCTTCGGCCTTTGGGAGTTTCAACTCTCAACTTCTTCCAATGAATTTTATCTGGAGTTAATAATATATTGACATGTGTCCCTCCCTTGGATCAACAACTGCGATCCCTTTGTGTCTCTGAACTGCGAAATTCTCAAGTCTCAACTTTCACTCCTTTCGAAGTATGCAGATTTTTGTCATGTGTCTTCTTCAATCGGACGATCGACGTTTACTTCGGGTATTTTCCCAAAATCCCCATATTGACGCCACATATTCTTTGGATCTGATGGTTCAGATTCACTTCGGGACATAGGGACCTTGGCCAGTCAACCCTCGTGTGCACACAAACATTAACACTCATGCACTTTACCTTAGATTAGACAACTAACGTCCCTTTGTGCTATGATCCGACGGTTAGGATTTGTTCCCTCCCAATGCTTCTTCTCTGCTTCCCTAGACACATATCTAACGGTCCAGGCTTCTCCCCGCAATTGATCTGATGGTTGTTTTCACTCCTCTTTCTAAGATTTTGACTTATTCCGACTTGGAAGAGTTTGGTAAATGTTCAAAGGCCTCACCCTTCGTTCCTCCTGCGAGTCCGGCTATCTTGGGTCTCGTCGACACTTCTGAAAAGTGTTATCCCTTTTGAGCTTGATCCTTATGGGATTTCGAATTCTCACACACTCCTTGCGTTAATCTGCTTGCGTCAGATCGATGGTCCATGACCTTCCTCGATCCAATGATCCATATTACATTGCAACTTCTAGTTTCATAAGTTTAATCGCACCAACATGCGATTCTCCCGATGTGAGAACTATGATCTCGCCAATTCGACGGTCAAGGAGGGTCTCGACAGATCCTCGGATCTACAGTCCAGATCATATCGTTTCTTTGGGATTCAGAGGATCTATCCCCTTCACGATGATTACCAACATTCGTCGGATTTGCGAAGACTGAAGGATTCGAGGCATTAATGCCTATGCCCCTTCTTCAAATCTAATGGCCGCGACAGACCTTGGATCCTCCCGAACATATATTGTCCATTCATCTTCCAAATGAAAGGATATTCTCTTTCGATACTTGAATCTCGTTATTCCTCCTAAGCTTTGTTGGCTCTGAAAGGCTTAAGAGTTTTGTGCTCTTTCTCTTGAACTTAATGCTTGGAATAATTCTTACATGCACCCCTTACGTTCATTACTCAACTCTATAACTTAAGATGGTCTCAGTCTCTGCCCACCTTGCAGAGACTCAGTGCATACATGTACTACCTCTCCTGATATTAATAGATTCCATCCTCACAGTGATTGCGGGGTTCAATCTCCGCAAATGGGGAAGTACTCACTCGAATCTAGGATGGTGATGAAATTCCCTGGGGAAAGTGCTTTCGAGGAATTAAACTAGAGAATAAGGAAATCAAGTAGATGAAAAATTTCTCAAGGAATGAACGCACACTCTTAACTTAATCATTCAATACAGAAACCATTTATAGGCATATAAATACAAACATGCATCTATTATTTCCAATTCAATGCACAAGGCATAAAAACACTTATCATAACCATAAGGCGTGATGCAACTGCTGAGAGGGGTGCTCATTTCCACCCAACCATAGGCTCAGTGACTCCCAATGCATTTATCACTGGCCACCCCTGAGCTTAGGACACGATGCTTTGAGATTCAATCTCTTACTTCCAACGAAAATTAGGGACGAAGGTTACTCTCCTTCTCCCAATACAGGAATATATAAGGACGAAGGTTACTCTCTTTCTCCTGGCTCAGTCTCTATTCTCTGTGATCATAACTCACTTTTCACTTTCAATCCTTCCTTGGACCCGAGAGCTTTGACTCTCGATTCTACACTCTTCGCAGGTCGTCTATGCCCACACCACGCTTCATTTCTTGCCTTCCTCAACAAGATTGCATGTGGCTCGAATTCCCAATCCGTGGTCAGGTCTGGAAGCCTTACAGATGGGCAGTCTTCCCCATCCCCTCATTAACTCTTGAGGAGGTCTTCCCACCTACCAGTCTGACTGTAATTCATTCCTGGGTCAGAGGGTTGGTCTAATCTGAGTAATTAATTCCAGCATGGTATTGGTTTGGTGGAGGTTAACGTAACCATTCCAGGTCCCCTCCACCACCTTTCAGAGCATTTGTGTTTTTCTCTTAGCACATCCCCTCTTTCAACAGTCATGCAACACATAACCATTTTCTATTAAAATAATAGAATTTACATGCATTGACCTTTTATACAAAGGTCCATCAAATCAAACATTCACACTTTTAGGTTTTCCATAGTTCCTTGGCCAATTTAGTTATATTTACAGACTTGGGGAAACAGGGTGTTACAATATGACTTCATTCCCATGACTCTATATTATCTACGTTCTTGAACAATATACTATTCAAGTAAACAATGACTTCCAATATTCCTACAACCCTATTCATGCATTTGTTTATAAAGTATACAACTCAATTTGGCAAGGACTATGCTACTTAGTAGCCTTGTTATATCTAGGCATTCATCCATAGATTCTTTCCCTTATCTCATAGGTGTGATCCTTAATGAAGTGTACAATGGCACAATCCGAGAATAAATGTCAATTTCGATGACTTATGCCTGGGTGATTACATGATTTTTTGGTCTTAAATGTATATTATGGATTTATTTTTTTATGGATGGTAATTGAGGAGGAAACACAATCAATTTGGCTTGGGAGCTCTGCTAGGCTCAACAACAATTGGTTTCAATTCTCTTACCATCGACAAATATAGTGGTTTCAAATTTGAATGGTGGTTATCAGGATTCCATGAATATGGTATATCTTTCCTCTTTAATGTATTTGGTGTTGGAATTTGATTCTATGTTCTCTATTCTTTGGTGTATTTGGTCTCTAGTTTCATAAATTGGTTACTCATGGTAATTGTTATTTGGTGCTTGGTCCATGAGTTCATGTTCATGATTCTTGATGTGTGGATTGGATTGCCTTTGCCAACCATCGAAGCAGTTGTGAGTTGTAGTTTGGGTTGGTTACTGTGTGGGGTGCTCTCTCATACTAGTCTTTGGTAACCAATGATCTTGTGATGGCACACTACCATTACATATGGTGTTGTTATGATTGCATAATATTGAAATAGTGAAAGAGTGATAGAAAAAGCATAACACAGTGTGATGAACTAGATTCTATGTTGGATCAGGTGGAAATATAAATTTTCCCAAAATGTCCAAAAGGAAAATAATGCTAGGGACAGGTGTAGTGGAGACAACCAAACACATTGCGAATGATTTCATGGGTGTTCACAGAGGGAAACACATGAAACTCAGTGTGTAGGTTCAATATTTATAGTTTCTAGATGGTGTTACACATCAAATTTTCACACCTAGGTACCTCGCCCTAAGTGTCACAAGTGGCGTAAAAGTGCCATATGCACCTTTCTAAGTGTCGCATACACCTCGACACCATCAAATAACATGTGTCACAATCCCTAGTCATTGTGGAGGATAAACATGTTATATGAAGGTCAAAATACTATGTGCAAATGAATTATTATTAATATTCATGAAAATGAAATTAATTTAGTGTGAGAATCCACCTCACATTTAGTTTCCTAATTTCAAGGAGAGGTTGAGAATCTCATGGATGGTTGAGATATTTTCTCAAACCAAAATCCTAACTTGGTGGATCTTGAGAGATATTTCCTCGAAATCCTTGAGAGATATTTCCTCCCTAAAATCCTTAAGAGATATTTTCTCCCTAAATATCTTGGAGATCCCATTTTAGTGGATCTGATGAGTGATCCTCTCCATGGTGGTTAAGCCTCCAAATCCTATATAATGAAGGATTTCCATGGAGAAGAAGGAAGGTTTATTAGAGGTATCAAACTTATGATCTTCGAAGGAAGATTTTGGATATCAAACTTATGATATTGGGAGCACCGTGTAAGGGCTAGACGAAGAGGAATTGGAGAGCTTGTTGCAACTACATGTACGGATTGTAAGTGTCTTTTTAATGTTCTCATTAATATATGCTTGGCATATTTCCTTCTAGTTTATATATCTTTACATATGTTTGTCTACTGTAGATGAATTTGCTTAATCTAGTAAGGAGTTTCCTTGTGTCTCTTTGTTGTCCATGGTTTGCAGGTATCAAGTGCGAACAAGTTTGGAGATCAAGCTCAAATTGGAGCAGTGAAGACAAACACCGAAAATAGGTGCATCACACCCTTTCTCCCTCTCTCTCTTTTCATCTAGTTAAAAAAATCTCAAAGGGATGTTAGTGTCCATTTGCATCTTTCTGTCTCGGTATTAGGGGTCTAGAATCCAAGGGAAGATCCACTTGTACGTAGGGGGGTTTTCCTGTAATAGAAATTGGCGACTCCACTGGGGACACATTCTCGAGGAGGGTAGCACATGCTCAATATAACTTAACGAAGGTGAGTTATATCAAGGATGTGTTACCCTCCTTGAGCTCGTTAAATTAAAAAGAGGTACTCACCTATCTGGGTGGGGGAAAAATTGAAGGAAGTGGGTCAAGTTTTTGAGAATCCTTTATGGAAGCTATTTCCACCCTTGAACATGCAACCTGTTTGTGTCTCATCTTACAGTTGGTTAATCCGCTTGTCTCTGAGTCATACCAATTCCATGTTTCACCATACTTTTTCGTCTAGTCGAAGAGTGCTCTTACTGTCGTCACATTACATTCTTGGTACTCATCGAGTCAATGATGCCAAGTCAGTTGTTGTGCCTCATCATGTTCAAGGGAAGTTTCACTTCAAACCATCCATCTACAGTATTGCCAGTTTCCATTTCTTGTGTCAGTCCACACTCATTCGATTCACCATCTTACATCACTTTCCTATCTCAGTTTCATGTCGATGATGGGGGAATACATCAAGGCCCTCCTTCGATGAGTCTTTTCCTGTCGACTTCAACACATCATCCAAGAATTAGACTTAGAAACCAGTTAGTACTTTGGGACTTGCATTCCTCAATGGCAGGCCTCCTCGCCTTCGACAATAAGTTTACATCATTGACCTCTGATCGGATGATTCCACGAATGTTCAACTTAAACTCATTTATTCACATTCGTTGGATTGTACTAGGGTACCTTGGGGGTCATTGACATCATTGGTGATTTCCCTCGCACTTGTTAATGGTTTACCTCAATGACCGAGAATCAAGTGGTTTCTACCATGTTCGATATCAAAACATATATTCACATGGATAGATTCGTGCCACATCGAGATTGGGACGAAGAACCTGGGTTGAGTGTTCACTATGTATTTTGCTTTTCCCAGGCTACAAAGGAGATCATTTGTGCATGTTGATATATAGACTGTTACATAGATCCACATTGTATTGGTCCATGTCTATGTTTTATCTTCTTGTAGCTCCACTATGTATTTATCATGGCTACGATCAGTCCATGTCATGGAGGTGTGGATCCACATTGTATCTTTGGTGGCCATATCCTTAGTCAATATTTTTTATGGATCTGTAGTGTCTTGGTTTGCGATCGTGAAATAACATATGTCACAATCCCTAGTCAATGTGGAGGAGAAATATATTATATGAAGGTCAAAATACTGTGCGCATGAATTATTATTAATATTCATGAAAAAAAAAAAAATTAGTGTGAGAATCCACCTCACATTTAGTTTCCTATTTTCAAGGAGAGGTTGAGAATCTCATGGATGGTTGAGATATTTTCTCAAACCAAAATCCTAACTTGGTGGATCTTGAGAGATATTTCCTCCTAGAAATCCTTGAGAGATATTTCATCCCTAAAATCCTTAAGAGATGTTTTCTCCCTAAATATCTTGGAGATCCCATTTTAGTGGATCTGATGAGTGATCCTCTCCATGATGGTTAATCCTCCAAATCCTATATAATGAAGACTTTCTATGGAGAAGAAGGAAGGCAGATTAGAGGTATCAAACTTATGATTTTGGGAGGAATCTTTTGGATATCAAACTTATGATCTCGGGAGCATCATGTAAGGTTTGGATGAAGAGGACTTGGAGAGGATGTTGCAATTGCATCTACATATTGTAAGTGTATTTTTAATGTTCTCATTAATATATGCTTGGACTATTTCCTTCTAGTTTATGTATCTTTACATATGTTTGTCAACTGTATATGAATTTGTTTAATCTAGTATGCTAGAGTAGGAGTTTCCTTGTGTCTCTTTGTTTCCCGTGGTTTGCATGTATCAAGTTGTGCGAACGAGTTTGGAGATCAAGCTCAAATTGGAGCAACGAGGACAAACACCGAAAATAGGTTCATCACACCCTTTCTCCTTCTCTCTCTTTTCAGCTAGTTAAGCAAATCTCAAAGGGA
>ML806327.1:7821-19159 GCA_009831015.1 Picea engelmannii
CACTGCCAAAACCTCAGAGATTGTTGACTCTATTATGTAGCATATCTAAATGTTGTGTAGGCTTTGAAAGAATATTGTCATTGATCGTGACCCAAAATTCATCAATAACTTTTGGAAGGAGTTGTTTGGACTTGTTGTAGTAATGAAAAGTACCAACTATCATCCTGAAACAGATGGACAGACAGAAATTGTGAAAAAGTGTTTAGAGGGATACTTAAAAAACTATTATGTTGCGCTGGAACCCATCCCCCCGAAAAAAATTTCGTACTTTCAATTCTACTGTTTTGGGGACTTGGGGAACCCTAGGAAACGTCCCCAAACTGCTGGGGACTTGGAGACTTCCTGGTCTTCCCCAAGATGTTCTGGGCAGATTTCAGGGATGTTTCAGACAGATTTTGAGGATGTTCTAGGCAGATTTTCTCGGATGTTCTCGACAGATTTTGAGGATATTCTGGGCATACATCTTCAGTTTTGACAATGGACATTGATGATTGGACCATATGATATATTTTCCCATCCATTTTTTTTGTATTACACTGAATCTAAGTCTGTTATACAAGTTGCATCTTAAAACATGGGTTTTGTGTGATGGGTTTTGTTGGCGACGAAAGTCACTCCTGGATTGCTTGCAGGAGCAGAGCCCGACACCCATCAGTTTAATGTCACGATTTATAAAGGGATGATCAAAGGGAGATAAAGGCTCGAGGAGATATCACTCTAACTCAGGGACTGGGTCTAGCATATATGGGACAAAGGAGGTCTTGATCTAACTTCAGCCAGTGGGTTGATTAAAAGATGAGCAGGTGGAAGACTTGGTAAGGAAGGTGAACAAACAACTTTGGGCAGTAGGATTTCAGCAGTTTGCAGAAGAAAGACTCTGAATGCAAGATCCTCTTGGTTCAGGGTCTCAAGATACCGAAAAGGGGACTTGACTGGATCCTCCAATTCCAAGTCACTCAACATTAGGAAAATCACATGAACTGATTAGAAACGACGTAACTGCTACAGTGATCCAACCTACATCATCCTATAACAGCTACAACTCAACTGGATCCTCCAATTCCGAGCTGTTCTAACACAGTATAACAAAGACGTGAAAAAAACTAGCATTCATAAGGCAAGAAGTCTCAAAAGTCTATACATAACCAGAGTATCTTTACAGCCGGGAGCTCTGCTCAACCATCGATCCATACAAAAATGGCGAAAACGCCTTCATATACTCAAGAAAACAGCAGCAACAAAATCGAGACGCTGCATTAATCACATTGCATCTGCATGGCTTCTGACAATCTGCGGCTGTCATCTCTGAATGATCGTGCAACTACGACAGACACAATCGAACTCCTGACAGTTCCGTGGGTGAATCGACGTGCTCTTAATTCGTCGCCGGACTTTCCCATTATGGCGGAGGTGATGTCTAACCACCACCAACCACCTCAATAACTGCTTCATTGGGATTGAGGATGGCCCAGCCAACTCGGCACCTTTGGGACGTGGACGACCCCTCGCGCTGCCACCTGGATTAACTGAACTGCCTGATGAATAGGCGTGTTGGCCAGCGCAAAGGATAGGGCGCATAATGGGAGTGGTGGTGCCAACATTGTGAGGGTGAGGTAAGAAGTGATGAGGTGTGAGAGAGGTTACAGGGGAAGACACATGGCGGAAGGAAATAAGTGGAGGGGACAGGAGATGAGATATAATGGACACACTTTTAGTGGGAGGCTAACGTGGAAGGGAGCGAAACACGTGGCAGGTGGTGAGTGGATGATGAGATGGACTAAAAGAGTGGAGATGGGGGGACACATGGCAACCGGGGAGAAGGGCCCACGTTGATTAAAACAGAGCAGCTGAGAAGGATGGGATCGCCTGAGCACCGTTGATCCAGGTGCTTTGATCTCGGCCGTTGGGAAGATGCACGCCTGATTCCGGACCCCCCCCCGCCCCCCCTCTGCTTAAAGGTAGAAAGGCGGGGGGGGTCCGGAATCACCTTGAGCACCGTTGATCTGGGCGCTCCGATCGTGACCATTGAAGAGGTGCGCCCCTGATTCTGGACCCCCCCCCCCCTCCGCTTAAAGGTAGAAAGGCGGGGGGGCTCCGGAATCCGATGTGCATGAAATCCTACCGTCCAGAATTGATTTCCATTTAAACACAGTCGCATTAGCATCCCAAACTTAGGACAAGTGGGTTTTTAACCCATTCCTTCGCATTTTACCCCCCTTTGCAAGAAATGTCGCTAACATTAGGCTCCATGGGGGATATTGTCATCCATGTGATGCTCTAAGGACTCTTTTACAGATTTAGTGCCTTGTTGTTGGGCTATGGAGTCATTTATTAAGCTGAAAACAAAAACAATATTTACAAAAAAGCAAAGAGCCGACTGTGGCTCACAAAAAACATTTTTTCAAGAAATGCCCGTTTACTGGGCCATTAAAAACTTCTTTGCCTTCCAAATCCTGCAATCTGTAAGTGTTGTTTGAAAATACTTCAGAGATCTTGAAAGGCCCAAACCAGAGGGCATCAAACTTGTTGTGCTTGCCCTTTTCCTGTCTGGGTGCATCCCATTTGAGTACCAGATCACCTAGCTCGAATTCTTTCTTTTTGCTCTTCCTATCAAAAGCCTGCTTGATCTTCTGCTGATGATTATAGGCCCTGTCCATGACCTGTTCTCTGATCTGCTGCACTTCCACCATCTGATGAATCCTTCTGACCATATGGTCAGGCTCTCCTTCAAGGTCGTGGAGGAATTTCGCCACAGATACGGCGAGCTGAGTAGGGAAAACAACCTCTGCTCCGTAAACAAGTTGGAAAGGTGAGATGCCCAGGGATTTTTTGGTTGTCACCCGATCAACCCATAGAGAAAATTTGAGCTTCGAATCCCATGCCCTTTTATTATCTTCCAACAATTTCTTAATGAGCTTGATCAGGATTTTATTTGAAGACTCTGCCAGTCCATTCCCTTGAGGATAATAGGGGGTAGAGTGAATCAGTGAAATCTCAAACTGTTCACAGAACTTGATCAGAGGCTCAGACCTGAAGGAGGCAGTATTATCAGTGATAATTCTGCTAGGGCAACCAAATCTGGCTATGATGTCTTCCAGGAGGCTGATAATTACTTTGTGGGAAGTGCTCCTGCTGGGAACAACCTCTATCCACTTGGTGAAATAATCTGTTGCAGTGAGGATCCATCTGTGCTGGCCACTTGAGGGAGGATGAATTTCTCCAATGAAGTCCAATCCCCACTGCTGAAAGGGTGCTGAAACTACTACAGGCTTCAATGGCAGATATTTGAGTTGCTGCTTTCCTGAGAACTTTTGGCATTTGATGCAAGCTCTTATTTCTCTGCAGACATCAGGGAATAAAGTGGGCCAGTAATACCCAGCCCGGAGGATCTCGTGGGCTGTGGTCTTCCACAAATGATGACCCTCGCAAAGGTCACTGTAGAAATCAAACATAACCTTCTAGGCCTCTTGCGGGTCCAGACACCTTAAGAATACCCCTAGGGGGTCCTTCCAATACAAGGCTCGGTCAATGAGGCAATATCTGACTGCTTTGAGCTTTAACGCCCTAGCCTTACTTTTTCCCAATCCATCAGGAGGCTTTAATTCTTGCAGAAAATACAAGATGTCCTTGTACCAGGCGCATGCTGCTAGTGATAAGGCACCCTGGAATCGCTTGTTGGATGACTCAGCTTGCTCATTGATGAGGTTGATTCCCAAAGCTTTGCAATTGGATTCAGCCAGCAACTTGGCCAAACCCTGCCCCTTTATCAATTTGGTGGGCTTGATCTCCAGATAAAACTCTAGGATCTTGGCAATCCACTTACCTCTTCTTCCATCTATGTCAGGCTGTATAAGAATGTCCTTCACAGAGGCCGAAGGAAAATATGCAGTGATTTTTGAGTGCAAGACATAGACTCTGAAAGCTTTAAGAGATTTCACCAGGGCATAGGCCTGCTTCTCCATGGCTTCGTACCAGAGTTCTGCATCTCTCAATGCCTTGATGTAGAAGGCAATAGGTTGCTCTCGCCCTTGATCATTTTTCTGCAACAAGACCGCTGCTACTGTATCACAGAAAGCAAAAGAAAAAATCAGGAAATCTTTGGAATAGTCAGGACTGATCAGCACAGGTGCCTCAGTCAATGCCCTTTTTATTTGGACAAAAGATTCCCTGGGTTCAGCGGTCCATTTCACTTCATTTCCCTTCCTGAGCATGGCTGCGATGTGCTTCACCAACTCAACAAAATTTGAGACAAATCTCCTCAGAAAATTTATCTTCCCCAAAAAGGCCTGAACTTCCTTCTTAGATCTGGGAAGTTACAGTGTCTGATGTGCTTCTACCCTGCTAGGGTCAATCCTTACTCCCTCTGCTGACACTATATGGCCTAATAGATTTCCTTCCTTCATAGCGAACAAAGATTTCTTGGGGTTTAAAGATAGGCCAAACCTTCGACACTTCAGGAAAACCCTCTTCAAATGGCAGCAGTGCTCCTCGTCTATCCTGGAGAAGACCGTGATGTCATCTAGATAGATTACCACGAACTGGTCCTTCTCCCCGATGAAGGCTATGTCCATGGCTCGCTGAAATGTTGCTCCTTCATTCATCAGTCCGAAAGGCATCTTGGCATACATGAATGTGCCCCAAAGAAGTGGTGAAGGCCATTTTTTCCCTGTCCTCAGGCATGACTGATATCTGATTGTAGCCAGAGAAACCATCAATCATGGATATTCTAGATGCGCCAGTGACCCTCTGCAATATGTGCTCCATGTTGGGCAGGGGATAATTGTCTTTCCTTGAGCTCCTGTTCAGGTTCCTGAAATCAACGCAGAGTCTGATTTCCCCACTTTTCTTTCTTACCGGGACCAAACTGGCCACCCAATCTGAATATCTCAAGGGGACAATGATTTGGGCATTTAGCAGCTTCTTCACTTCTTTCTCCATGACAGGCAGCAACATGGGATTTATCAGTCTCAGCTTCTGCTTGAACGACTTAGCCTCTTCCTTCAGCGGGATCTTGTGTTCAATGACTGATGTGTCATACGTCTTGAGGTCTTCATAGGTCCATGCCAACACATCAGCAAACTCTCTCAACAACTCGGTATATTCAACCCTCTGGTCCTTGGTCAAACTCCTTGACAGCTTGACAAACTTAGGCTCCTCTGGTGTGCCAATGTTGCACTCAGCTGTGTCAGCATCATCACCTGAAACTCTCCCCTTTACCGCCATGTAATTCCCATCGAACAACCTCTCTAATGGGACTAATCCCCTCGGAATGTGATTGGTAGGCAGTTGAATAATGTCATGCTTTGCTATTCTACTCAGTAGCTTACCCCCATCAAACCCTTCCTCAGAGGTGGAATCTTGGTCGATATGCATCTTTGAAAATTCTTCGATAGTCTCCAAGAATTTTTTGATCTCAAGATCATCCTCAAACACCTTCCAATGCTTGACATTGTCAGGTATGGAGGGCCTGTATTTTACTTCTACATCATACCTAAGCTTGGGCGGCAGGGGTACTTTGAAATTGCTTGCTGATGTAGCCAAGGAATCTGTCACTGTGTTCTCCTCTCTTGGGATGAAGGAAATGTTAAACGCTAAGAAGAAACTATCAATAAGGTCCCATACCTCATTTCTGTAACTCCTGAGTCAAGGATGCTTGACCTGATAAGCGCTTCTGATCTGTTGGACTACCAATTCGGCATCTCCGAACACTGTTACCTCTTGAATTCCCATTTCCCTTGCGGCTCTTAATCCTAGGATAAGAGCTTCATACTCTGCCACATTGTTAGTGGTTTCGAATTCCAGCTTATATGACAGGGATATGGTCTCTTGAGCAGGTGACACAAAAACCACCCCAGCTCCAGCGCCTTCTCGGGAACAGGCCCCATCGAAAAACATTTTCCAGATTGGGGTAGTGGAGGGAGGAAATTCATGGAAAACGATAGGCTTATTTTTGAGTTTGAGAGGAGGCTCGGGGGCATGAGTGAGTTGTAGTAAACTGGAGCCTAAATCAATGTCTAAGGCAAAGATAGGATGATTGGTAGGGTTGGCTTCATCACTGATTATATAGGCCAGTTGGGCTTCACTGTATAGTCTTCTATGCTCTCCTCCAAACACTGGGATAGTAGCATATGTGAGGTCCATCTGCAAGGTTCCCCCCAGTCTTTTTATCCAAGATCTTGACAATAGCATACCGAACTTGGGGGGGACATCAGCTACTATGATATCCATGACCACACTTTTCATTGGCAGTTGAAACAAGGTCACAACCAGGTCTTTAATAACTCCAAGACACTGAACTCTCCTAGAGTCAAAGGAATAGAGGTTGTGATAGGCCCGGGTGACTTCTAGCCCTAATTCTTCCATGACGGTTTTGGGCATGAGGTTGTGAGAAGCCCCTGAATCCATCAAGCAGTTGTGCAACACTTTATCATGTATGTTCAGGGATGTGTAGAAAGGAGGGGATGAATCATCTCTATCTTATACCATGGGGCCTAGGACAACTGCTGGCCTTTCATCTTGGAGGTTTATGGAGTCTGTGGGAGGGGATGAGGCTTCAGACTGCAAAAGCTCAGAGAAGCATTTTTTGAATTCTTCATGTTTGATTAGCTCAGTGAGGGGCACAGGGATTCTGATCTTTTGAATCTCATGTTCGAAATTAAAAGAAGATGCAAGCTTTGGGATTTCTCTAATTTCAGGAACATGATTGTGGACAATGGGAGAGAGGGGTTGAGCCTTCTTACCTCTGTGAGCGTCTGCTACTTCGTTGGCAGGCCTCTCTGTTCTAGTGGACTGATAAGGAATATCAGGTGTTGCTGTCTTTTTGTCGGTCCTCAGGTTATACCTGCCTCGGCCGCCGCTAACCTTGTCTCCCTTGCTCAATTCATTTAGCTGACTATCCATGAGAGACTCCTTGTAAGTTGCTTGAGTGAGATGAGGAAAAGGGGGAGTCTCTCCGAGGCAATGGATCTTAGGCTCAAACTCATCTATTTCCCCTTCTTCATCTTCAGCCATAAAATTGTTCTGTAAGGGGGCCTGAATTCTTTGGTCTTCTCTGTCTCTTCCCCTTTCTCTGTGCATAGTCCGGGGAGTGATATTGTTTGGCCTCCTGAAACCCCCTTTGATTTCGGTGCTCTAAGGGCCCTTGTTCATTTTCTTCCTATCCACCTTTAGTCTCTCCATCTCTTCAGACAGAAATTTCATCATCTTGGTTAGTTCATCCACTTGAGAGTGGGGTACCGATGAGCCATAAGTTGAGGCTTCAGACTTTCCCTTTATTTTGTCTGCGTCAGCCTTGCTTCTCAGTCTGTCAGCTACTAATATGTTGGATTCCACTTCTATGGCCGCATATTGCATTTGAGCTAAGGAGGTGGCTCTTCTTTCTCTCAATAGAAGACATAAATCAGGGTCGAATGCACCAGCATAGGAAATTTGGGTAGAGGCTTCCGAGGGCTTTATCTCTGCAGGGATCTTGTTATATATCTTATTGAATCTTTTGGAGAAGTTAGAGACAGATTCTCCTTCCGTTTTCTTCAACGACCCAAACTCTGTCATGTAATACATGAAATCTTTCCTATCTCCCCACTGCCTCAGGAAAACATCATCCAGGGCTTCAATTCCAGCAATAGATCCAGGGGCCAGTCCCCTGAACCATTTCCTTACCTCGCCATCCAGGCTCTGGATGAAAACTCTCATCCAGACATCTTCATTTTCAATGTTTAGGTTGTCTGCATAACTGTAGAAAGCAGCCAAGTGCTCTTCTGCAGTTATGTCCCCTTCTCCAGTGAAATTGGTCATGTATTTCAAATAGTCTCCAGTAGGGAGAGGATTCATGGGATGGGGTAGGACTAAGGGAGCATATTTGGCAGCAATTATGGCGTCCATTCTATTCAAAGGGGGATTAGCACCAGCCATAGGAATATTAGGTTGAGGAGAGCTGGGAGGAGAAGGAGTTCGCGAAGGGGCTACTAGGAACGAGTCTCGAAGTGGAGTGGGAAACAAGAGAGGATTTAAGGAGAAGGCTAATGAACTCAAGTCAGCAGGCACTCCTCTTTGTGCAGGAGTGGGGAAATCCTCTGCAGTCACGGGTCTTCACCGAGAAAAAACTTCAAAGGAGAGGGGAGTGACAAGGATTTCTCCCTCTAGTCCCAGACCAGGAGGGGAAAACTCAGCAGGAACACTCCCAAAATTCAGGAAACGAGAAACCTCTGAAGGAGGTCTATCAAGAAACTGAGGAGGAGAAAAATGAGTTCTCATAGAAGGAAATGGAAGATTACCTGTTTTGACGGTGGAAGCTTCTTCTTCAGGGGCCTTTCCTTTTCTGAGAACGACCTTTGGATTAGTTACAGGCATAGCTAGAGGCAGCTGTGGATGTGACCGCGTATGTCTGCCTCTGGAAGCCACAATTAAAACAGTGGGTTCGTTCCAGTGGAGTCGTCACAATGGAGTCGCCAGGTGCACAGTAGCAATCTCAATAGTTCTGATATCTGATGCACCTTCAGAATCAAGTAATCATTGTCGTTCAATCCCGGGGAAAATATTCAACTTCATCCCTGGCAACGGCGCCAGAAATGTTGGCGACGAAAGTCACTCCTCTATTGCTTGCAGGAGCAGAGCCCGACACCCATCAGTTTAATGTCACGATTTATAAAGGGATGATCAAAGGGAGATAAAGGCTCGAGGAGATATCACTCTAACTCAGGGACTGGGTCTAGCATATATGGGACAAAGGAGGTCTTGATCTAACTTCATCCAGTGGGTTGATTAAAAGATGAGCAGGTGGAAGACTTGGTAAGGAAGGTGAACAAACAACTTTGGGCAGCAGGCTTTCAACAGTTTGCAGAAGAAAGACTTTGAATGCAAGAACCTCTTGGTTCAGGGTCTCAAGATACCGAAAAGGGGACTTGACTGGATCCTCCAATTCCAAGTCACTCAGCATTGGGAAAATCACAAGAACTGATTAGAAACGATGTAACTGCTACAGTGATCCAACCTACATCATCCTATAACAACTACAACTCGACTGGATCCTCTAATTCCGAGTTGTTCTAACACAGTATAACAAAGACGTGAAAGAAACTGGCATTCATAAGGCAAGAAGTCTCAAAATTCTATACATAACCAGAGTATCAGTGCTTCACTAAAGCTTTACAACTGGGAGCTCTGCTCAACCATCGATCCATACAAAAATGGCGAAAACACCTTTATATACTCAAGAAAACAACAACAACAAAATCGAGACGCTGCATTAAACACATTGCATCTGCATGGCTTCTGACAATCTGCGGCTGTCGTCTCTGAATGATCGTGCAACTATGGTAGACGCAATCGAACTTCTGACAGTTCTATGGGCGAATCGACGTGCTCTTAATTCATCGCCGAACTTTCCCATTATGGCGGAGGCGATGTCTAACCACCACCAACCACCTCAATAACTGCTTCATTGGTATTGAGGATGGCCCGACCAACTTGGCACCTTTGGGACGTGGACGATCCCTCGCGCTGCCACCTGGATTAACTGAACTGCTTGATGAATAGACGTGCTGGCCAGCGTGAAGGATAGGGCGCATAATGGGAGTGGTGCCGCCAACATTGTGAGGGTGAGGTAAGAAGTGATGAGGTGTGAGAGAGGTTACAGGGGAAGACAGATGGCAGAAGGAAATAAGCGGAGGGGACATGAGATGAGATATAATGGACACACTTTTAGTGGGAGGCTAACATGGAAGGGAGTGGAACATGTGGCAGGTGGTGAGTGGATGATGAGATGGACTAAAATAGTGGAGATGGGGGGACACATGGAAACTGGGGAGAAGGGCCCACGTTGATTAAAACAGAGCAGCTGAGAAGGATGGGATTGCCTGAGCGTCGTTGATCCGGGCGCTTTGATCTCGGTCGTTGGGAAGATGCGCGCCTGATTCCGGACCCCCCCCCCTCTGCTTANTGAGCGCCATTGATTCGGGCGCTCCGATCATGATCGTTGAAGAGGTGCGCCCCCGATTTTAGACCCCCCCCCCTTCGCTTAAAGGTAGAAAGGCGGGGGGGCTCCGGAATCCGATGCGTGCCGTTGATCCGGGCGCGCGAAATCCTGCCGTCCAGAATTGATTTCCATTTAAACACAGTTGCATTAGCATCCCAAACTTAGGATAAGTGGGTTTTTAACCCATTCCTTCGCATTTTACCCCCCTTTGCAAGAAATGTCACTAACAGGTTTCGATTTGGGTTTCTATTGATTTAAGTAGTCTTTTCAACAACAACATTCATTATAGCAAGCAAAGCCCGCATGTCAAAAAACCAGGAAATGCAACATTTGAAAGGGCTGATCCTTGTGGTTATTTCTCTTGTTCTTTTCATTTTTGGGGTCATATCAACTTTGACATATTGTACATGTCTTTCCCGGAGTCATTCAAGTCCAGTTCTTCCACCATACCAACCTCAAGCATTGTGAAATAAATCAGATATTAGTGACTCGGATTGGGTACTAAATGTTTGAATAAATTCCTATTCAATCATCTTCTCAATCAAAAATATGAATCTAATCTCTTTATAGAACCAAAGTGTTTTGTAATGGTTTTCTATATAGCTGTAAAAAACTGCAGACCCTATTCAGAAGGGAATGTTGTTCAAGTTTTAACATAATCATCATTAACAAGAAACACAAGGAAGAAAAGCTGCTATAGAGACAGCTCTTTGTCTCACAGACCCTTCATGGACCCTATTGCAAATTGAAAGTAGTTACACTAAAGTTTCCTAAAGCTAAGCTGCATTTTGCTCATGTATAGGGGCCAATAATGGAATGTTATTTGGCCCTTTTTAAAATTGCCGGAGTTTTTTCAAAACTGGCAAGTGTAAGGGTGTGCATAATACTATATAGTATAGCCTGTTATGCTTACAAGCAACTAAAAATGTTTATGGTGGAATCTATGTTTTTAATATTTTTTATTGTCGTCCCTAACCCACCATCCCCTGAAAACTTTTGGGGGTGTGCTCTAGTTGTCCTGTGGATGCATCCCTCCTATCCCCACTGTTCCCCTGTCGTGAAAACCAGTGCAACATAGAAAAACTATGTTTCAATACAAGAAATTTTCTAGTCAACATGGTTCCACTTGGTAGAGTATTGGTGCAATGCAACACACCACACATCGCTTTGGAATGGCTGGCATTTAAGGGTCCCTATAGGTATGATTCATGACCCTCATTTGTTGTTTGATTTGATCATTCAAGACACTCAAATGCTAACTGTTAGATATCTTTGGAGGAAAGCCAATATATATTGAAGCAGGTAAAGGATAACCTCAAATTGTCCCAAGATAGGATGAAATCCCAGAAGGACCAGCACTGTAAT
>ML806327.1:28638-60598 GCA_009831015.1 Picea engelmannii
GATAACCCTGACTTAGTATGCAAGTTGAAGAAAGCTTTATATGGTTTAAAACAAGCCCCTCGAGCCTGGTATCATAGACTGGATACGTATCTCAAAGACAAAGGGTTCAAGAGAGGAACAACTGACAACAATCTGTATATTAAAACAGAAGATAATGATTTGCTCATCGTATTGGTCTATGTAGATAACATCATCTTTGGATGTAATAAGGATTCATTGGTACAATGGTTTTCTTCTGCCATGGAGTCTGAATTTGAAATGTCCATGATAGGAGAACTGTCATTTTTTCTTGGTCTGCAAATTAATCAGAGGTCCGAAGGGAGTTTCATTTCTCAAGAAAAATATCTAAGAGAAATGCTGAAAAGGTTTCAGATGGAAGATTCTAAACTTGTGGGTACACCTATGGTAACTGAATGTAAATTAAGCAAGGATGATGATTCACCTGATGTTGATTAAAGTTCATATCGATCAATGATAGGCAGTCTGTTGTACATCACAGCATCTCGCCCAGACATAATGCATGTTGTAGCAATGGTAGGAAGATATCAGGTTGCACCTAAACATAGTCATTTGCAAGATGTCAAAAGGATATTCAGGTATTTGAAAGAAACAATAACTTATGGACTGTGGTATCCCATAAATCAAAATCTTCAGCTGACTGCTTATTCAGATGCAGATTGGGCAAACTGTGTTGATGACAGAAAAAACACCAGTGGAGGAACATTCTTCCTGGGTGACTCCTTAGTAGCCTAGCTTAGTAAAAAGCAAGGTTCCATTTCTTTATCAACCACAGAGGCATAATACATTGCTGCTGCTACCTGTTGCACTCAGATATTATGGATGATTCAGACACTTGCATATTTGGAGGTAAAATACACTGCACCGATCCCAATTCATTGTGATAACACTAGTGCCATCAGTGTGTCTAAAAATCCTGTCCTCCACTCCAAGACCAAGCATATTCCCATAAAATATCACTTTCTGAGAGAGCAGGTCACCAATCAGATTGTTCAGGTCCATTACATTCCCACCACAGAACAAGTTGTAGACATCTTTACTAAACCCCTAGCCAAGACACCATTTGAATATCTCAGACAGAAGCTGGGTGTCATCTCGTCTCACATCTAAGAGAGTCCATCCTGTTAGGGGGAGTCCTGTATTGGTTTCATATCTGATACCTCCTAAAATTCATGAAACAAGCTCAGGGGGAGCGTGTTTTCTTTGACATTGATGTCAAAGGGGGAGAAAAAAATCTGGGTGGATTTGTTGCCATCAATGCAAAAGGGGGAGAAAATAATCTGGGTGGCTTTGTTGCCATCAATGCCAAAGGGGGAGAAAATAATCTGGGTGGCTTTGTTGCCATCAATGCCAAAGGGGGAGAAAAGAATCTGGGTGGCTTTGTTGCCATCAATGCTAAAGGGGGATATTGTTGGCATGTTTTACAGGCAGCATATGCTTGTCATTGATGGAAAGTACAACAACGATGATTAGCAGTGCAGTGATAATCGGGGAGGAGCAACAATAATGATTGTTGGATCAACAATTCAGAATTCTCGATGGCTGTCAGATCTCAATGTAGACAAGAAGAGCATGCAGATATGGAGGATAGATCTCGGGCATTAGATCCAAGCGCGAGGACCGACCATCGTAGGATCCAGGAGAATCTGCACGATCTTTAAAAGTGCAAGGTGAAGTGAGTTTGCGAATCGGAGTTTCATGAATCGCGACATGGAGAGGCAAGAAACAATACCACAGGACTGTCGAAATCGCGATATGATCTGAGTCGTTGAATCAAGATCACATCTGGACCGTCGATCTGACCCACGTCAGCTAAGAACACGTGGCATAACCAGACAATGACAAGTGTCAAGATGATTCGACATTTCAGGCACATGTAAGTCACGAATCAGAGTGACACGTGGCAGTTATTCGACACGTGTCAATCCATGTGTGACATCAACAAGCTTACATCACTTCGGGATTTCGTGACTCACAACTTGGAGAGTCAAGAAACAATACCACAGGAATGCTGAGATCATGATATGCGAAATCACGACAAGATCTTGATCGTTGATCAAGAGGATGCATGGCGAAAGATTAGAGCACCACAAAGACTCCACTTCGGAGTTTCGCAAGTCGTGAAATTCAAAGGAAAGAGATTCAAACTCGCGATATGCGAGATCACGATAAAATATTGATCATTGATCCAAGAGGGACAAGTGGCAGAAGATCAGAGCATGTCAAAGACTCCATTTCGGGGTTTCATGTATCGCGACTTGGAGTGACGAGAATCTCCATCTAAGAACTCGCGAGATGCGATATCGTGAGTTAATCACAGCTGTCAGATCAAGGTGTGATCGGGACCGTCGATCCAAATTTATTTCAGAATATCGCCTATCACAAGTTGGAGTGACAAGAACCTCCATCGAAGAACTCGCGAGATGCAAAATTGTGAGTTAATCGCAGCTGTCAAATCAAGCTCAGATCTGAACCGTTGAATCATAGGACAAGTGGCAAGCAATTGGAATTTCGTTGACTTGGGGTCAACGGAGCATGGTGTGGAAACTCACGAAATATGAAGCACCTTTTTGGCACAGTCTATGGTCACCGTCGGTGGTCACGAGAAGGGAAGGAGTCAGTCCAGATAAGCTCCATTTCACGGTTTCAGAGATCGTGACTTGGAGAGTCGAGATGCCTCATCTCCAGATTCATGAAATGCAAATTCACAAAAAACACTTTATACATAAGCGCTTGGTCGTGGCCATGGTCATATAGAGGAAGGAGCTAGCGCAGAAAAGCTCTGTATCAGAGCTTTGGAGATCGCGTATGGGAGTGCCGAGAAACTTGGTCACACGAATGCCGAATTGTCGAATGCCAAAATGCTGAAATGAGTGCAAGATCCCATGGAGCCAATCCAATGGTGCAGGTGAATCTGAGTATGATCGGAGGGCTAATGTTGCGCTTCACAGTGTAACTGCTAGAAACCATTGATGGTTTCTGCCAGAAGATTCGAAGAGACTTCTGTGTGATCACCAGAGGAGCTGAAGAGTCTCCAAGCTTCGTCTAGTAAAGGAAGACAACTCTTAGAGGGATTGACAGGTGGATGAGCATTGAAGTCTATAGCTGAAAATAGAAAGGATAAGCTTGTCGAAGACAGAGAAGACGAAGAGCCTCAACTGCCAGAGAAGCTGAGAAATCTAGACAGAACACCCAGTGATGCTGAACGCGTGGGAAAAACTGCCGAAGAAGTTGAAGAGTCGCGATGATGATGAGGCAGAGCACTCGAGATGTGGAGGAATTTGGCGCAGAGTGAGCATGCAGAGGCATTGTGAATATTGCATGCACAAAGACAACAGAGACTATAAGAATCCTGAACAAAGAAGAGATAGGTGTTGTCGTTGTGGAGGATAATTCAAGGGGTGTGCAAGGAGGCAGAGCGCAGGAGCAGAAATGCACAGTAGAGGAATGTTGCATTGAAAGGATATGGCGTAGAGAGTATAAAAGGTAGAAGAACATGAAGTGAAAGGTGTGTGCAGAAGACACTGATGCAGACAGGACAGAGCAGTGTAACAGAACAACGACAAGGCTGGTAAGCCATTGAATAACTTTATATCGTTGTAATAAGTTTTAGTAATAAAGAATTTATAATTCAGGGTGGTTGGGAGGTGCTAGGGAGGACTGGTGTCCTCAGAGGTTCAAGTGGGTGCTTGAACACAGGGAGTTGGTGCTTCCTTGTAGTTGGTGCTAGAGAAATCAGGGAGTTGGTGCTTCCTTCTAGTGGGTACTAGAGAAAATAGAGAGTTGGTGTTTTCAACAAGTAGCAGCTTGCAAAACTGAGGTTGTAGCCTCATTATGTTTTGGTGCTCATATGTATGATAATGTAAAGAATGTAACTTTTACTTATCATATAAAGAAAAAGAGGTTTTTACCCTGTATGGGTTTCCTTGGGAAATATCTGTCTCTCTGTTTCTCATATATGTGACTGATGCTGAATGTGCCATTGTTTATTTCCCTGCATTATTGTCATCATCATTGAATGCCTTGAAAAGTTTTTAAAATAAGCATAATTGTTTAAGCACGGGGACAACTGATTCACCCCTCTCCCTCTCATTTGTCCAACATATAGTATATCAGAGTTGGATTCATCTCTTTTGTTTCCTGTTAGTTTACAACATCGTGGCAAGGGTCAAACTGGAACATATCCAAGTGGTACTTTTTCTTCTATCATGAGAGTTTGTCATGGATTGACAATCCATCATCCTGAAGTTCTGAGTAGCCATTCTGATACAATATCTATGTTATAGAAAGTTTTTACCATGCTTCTGTTGTGCATTGGAGGTTCTCCACCAAGTTGTCTTCTTCCATCTGCATACAAAGGTCTCTTCCTGGTATACCTCAAAGCCTTGAGGTTGTTCTACATACGTTCTTTGTTTAATTATTCTGGAGAACAGTCTTTGCATTCATTTGATGTAATATCCAACCCATGGATATTGCGGATGATATAATGACTCATGTAGAGGTATCTCTGGTTTACTAGAACAAGCAATCATCATAGTCTTCTCCCTCCATCTGGGAGAAACTCTAGTTATGGATCTCACAAAGCTTACATTCATAAGTCTTCTATACACTGTTCTTCATCACAACTTTCATTTCCTTTGCTTGATTGCTTCTAGAAGGTTCAGATGAAGCTGGTAGTCTTGTGATTCTCGATATAATGACTGGTTGTTCTGGCTTTTCTTTCTTTCTTGGAATCTTCATGTTTCTCTTTGGCACTTGGGTTCATGGATTTTTCTATAGATTCCATACCTTGAAGATTCCAATTTCTTCCTTTCAGGATGTGGATGGACAACCAGCGATACTTTAAGGCTTTTTTTCAAAGAAGACTTCTTCTAAAGTCAAATTGAACACGTGCTGCTTTTCATGATTTCTACCATTGATGGGAACATGAATAGATACTTCATCATCTTCAATGGATCATATTATTTAGGATTAGATCCCTCCTAATCCTTATTCTTTTGGAATTCTGTAATCAGCTCCGTCCAACTAAGAGAGCCCACGCTTCTGTCTACATCCTTATTGCCTTATGCAAAGTATCTTAAGTCTTTTTCCAGTTTCCTCTTGATAGCTGACTTCTTTCTGTTTTCACTTCTTCTAGGTTTTTTTAGGTTTGATTATGATTTCAGCTTATCTTGCAACTGTTTCTTATGAATTGTCACCAGGGGTTGTTGATGTACTTCATCCTTTCATGTGTATTGCTTGACTTGTAGTCATCGTGATGGCAGCCCTTATTTTGTTATTCTTCCACATGTGTAGTTTCTCTTTGAACATCTTATCTTCTAAGAAATAGATATTGCAATATATGTACATAAAACATGGTATATACAAGAACTATGAAGAGTATTATTACCTTGTCTTAGAAGAAGAAGTTTGTTTTGTCCTGCTTGTCTTTCCTTGAGGTTTCCCTTTCTTCGACAACTAATGCTTCGTGTGTTTCCTTCCTTTTCTTTAACTTAGGACAATGATTCTTGTAGTGACCATACTTTCGACAATTGAAGCATTGTATTTTTGACATATCTTTCTCTTGATTTGGTTTCTTCCTGGAGCCAAACTTCTTTTTATTCCTGAAATTCTTGAACTTTGTTGTGAAGGCTTGATCATCGTATTTCTTTTGGGGTTTCTCTTTTGCACTGATCCTTGATTCTTCTTGTGCACAACAAGTCCAAAGTTCTTCAAATGTGGGATACTCCTTCCTTGTGTTCATGCTTGCGGAAAATGCATCCCATGTCTTGGGAAGACCATTGAGTACTATATTTACCATTTCCTTTTCTGAAATGATCTCTTCAATGGCTTGTAGTTGATCTCTCAACTGAGAGATTCTCACAAAGTATTATGTTATGCTCTCATCATCATTCATTTTCATGTCACGGAGTTCATTCTTCAGACTCATTACATATCCAATGTTTCTGACTGAGAAGAGGTTTATTAGGGCATCATACATCTTCTTAGATGAGTCAATATGTGAGATGTAGGGTATCAAGTGGTATTTTATAGAATCCACTATAATACTCATGGCATTGATGTCATTGTCTTTGAACTTCTCCATAACTGCAACGTTCTGCGGTTCCTTCTATTTTCCTTCTTCAAATTCTAGTTCCACAATATTTACTTTCACGATATCCAACACTTTATTCTTGGCAAGGATGAGATCAATCCTTGTCTTCCATGCTATAAAGTTAGAAGCCCCTTATAACTTGTTTTCTGACTTCATAGAGTAAGTCATGGCTGCATTGACTTGGTCAACCCTAGATTTGACCAAAAACGCAAACTTGACATCTTAGCTTGCTGAGAGTACCAAGAGATGCACTAGGATAGGGCACACTAGTCTATCTAGAAATTAGGTCAATCCATTCACTTAAGGTTCCTCAACGAGAGGGTTAGGGTTTCATTGTTGCAGCAAAAACTGGCTGCAACTGCAACTGCAACTGAGCAAATACTCCCAATCTATCTTCCAGCGGTTAGACTGTCCGAAGATAGTGTGGGTCCATAACCTATTAGAAAGTAATGTATGTGCTTGTTTAACCATAGAAAATATAGTAATATCGTCACCCAACCATAGGCCGAAGCCACCCCCGAGCACCTTAACCTTGTCAGAGAATCATTATGGAAGCAAACCCTAGGTTGGATAGCCAAACAAAGGTGGTGCACCTTTCTCCAAGGATAGCGCACCAAGCAAGAGTAACAAGAGTTGATCATAGAGTCCAAACCATAACCAAGAGAGATTCCAAGCCAAAACCAAAATCTGCTAGTTGCAACAGCTGCAACAACAACTCTCCTCCAAACTTGCGCACAAACTAGCCAACTGCAGTGCGCACAAGTGTGCTTCTGCAGTTCTGAGAATACTCTCTAGAATGAAGACTGGCCTCCTGTATTTATACTATTTTTGGCAGACTGCCTGGGCCAACTTCTCATTTTGGGTGCTAATTCTTTAGTATATAACATTTCCCTTAGCCAACTTCTTCTCTTGGAGGCTAATAGCCTAATACAAGTCATTCTATTGAGCCGACTTGTCTTCTAGGGTTATTAACCAATTAATCACGGTTTCTTCTTGCTTCCCGGAATATTCTATTCTCGCCAGGTTTACACGTAGAGGTAAATACCTCCCGCAACTACCATAGTATCAACAGATCCAACAACCTAAACGCCCAAGTTAGTTAGTTTTATTTCTACATCTTACATTGTCAATTCTAAGTCTAGGTTCACTAAATCCTCTTCTTCCTCAAGCATTTAAGTTGATTTTCTTGCCATCGTTTAGCTACACCTAACAAAGTTGGCTTAGGGAGGGGTCCACTCACTTTTTCTTGTGGTTCTTTCCTCATTGATGATTAAGGTACATCAATCCCCAAGGCACCTCTTGATAAGAATAGTTTATCCAAAGTATGGTTCATGAATTATGGTTGATGGACTTGTATAGTTCATGAAGTAATGTGCATGTAGCGTATATGTAAGTCCCATGGCTTGATGGAACATTATTGCACAATTTGTGATTTTAACAAGCCATGGAACATTATTGCACAATTTGTGATTTTAAGTTTGTTAATGATAATTGGTATTTCAAAAATGAATAGTTATAATAATTTGTGAAATAGTAGATGTTTATCTTTATCTAGTTATGGATACAAAGTTCCTTGGTGTTGTAGTTGAGGTTGTAGAGGTTTTTAGAAATAATGTAGAGTTTTATTACCAAATGCTCAAATCCAATGTGAACCTTTTGAAATAGATTTATCTGAACTTCACATTATCAGACCAACATGAGAATTTTCCCACATGTGGTATTGATGAGCATTGTGTATGTAATTCAATTTCAGGGAAATTCAACAACAATACTGATGTCTATGCACATGATTCCATTATGTTGTTGAAGAACATTGGGATTGATTTCCAGAAAAATAAAGAAAAATATATCAGTTTACATTGCTTCAATGAGCTTCTCATGTCGTCGAGTATGGTGCTGAACAAGAATGTTCACTAGGCTACCTTCCACAATTCATATGATTTTGGGTACCACTTGAAATTATTAACATGTCATAACCTACCACTTAAGGAATCAAATTTCTTCAACCTGTTGAGGGTTTACTTCCTTAAAGTGTATGATATCGAGTATTTGGTAAAGTTTTGTAATAATCTCCATGGTAGGTTGAACAAGCTATCTGAGATAATGGATGTAGAGAGGATTGGACCTTACCCTTACATTAGTTTTGAAAGCCTGCTTACCTCATGTATTTTTTAGAAGCTACAAGATGGATTCTTCAACAAGTCTATTGATAAGTATGTCGGTGTGTCATATGGAATGGGTGTTGATAATGATGATTATTAGGCCTGACTCCATCTTATTATGTACGCTTGCAAAGTATGACATTATAATATTCTCTACTTTGACATCAAGTTATCTTTGGGTTGGAATTGCTCAATTTTGTCATTTGTTATGTTTTCCTTTTTTTCCTCCTTGGAAATGAATGAGTTTCTTTATTTTATTCTAGAATGCATAACAAACAATTATAGGCACTGCATAATATATTTATTTTAGCCATATGCACATAGTATTACTTTAGAGTGTATGGCCATTTCATTGTCTTTTTGTTTTTAATTTCTCAAAATGCCACTGCTAGTTCACCATATGGGATGTAGGATCTTGTTGAAGGAGGATACATTGATGGTCGTTTCATTCTTGAATTATTTGAAATGAAAACTTTAAGGAATTGAAGATTCAATCTGACAAAACAAACCATTGAGAATTCAGGGAGCAATGAAACAAAGACATATGAGGAATATTTTTGGCTATATTGTAAACTACAAGATCTCTCGAACTATAGTTGTATTTGTGTTTTTTCCCTTTATGTCGCCATAGACACAAATTTTTCATTGAGAGTAGTTTTTATATGTGTTTAGTTATCAAACATGCAACTCTGTGTATTTTGAATTGGGTTTATGCAACAATTCTGGCATGCAAAAGGGTTAAAATATTCTTGGCCATATTTTCAGTCCCACTTATGTCATTTAAGCTCACATGTAAAATCAATCCTTATAGGATGAACTCCATATTCATTCATTATAGGAGATGTCATATAAAAATCCATTTTACTACTAGTATTGGATATGTGGGGAAGATTTGCTAACATAGGAAGCTTGGATTGGGTTATAATGTTATTTTCTTTGTCAACTATTTGTAGCACAATTGTCATGTGAATACCCTCCTTGAAGACCATGTATTTCTATTGTATCGTAATGTATTATTTGGCATATGGTTTTTTTATTTGAATAGAGGAGTGGTAACAACCCCTCAACAAACATGTGAAAAAATACAATGTCTTCTTTTTCAAAAACTAGATAATATCCAATGAAACCCATCTTTAAAAAAAAAAATGCATCTCCTCCCTTTCTACATTAGGTCTACAATTCCCTCTTATGTTCACTTCCCATGAGGCTTACCTCTTATGCTCACTTCCCATGAGTCTTAGAGCCTTAGAAGGTATGCTATGCTAGTATAATAAGAAATTACATGAAAAATATAAAACTAAGAATCTTTTATTTATGTTGAAGTGAAGAGGGTAAAGTTTTGATTGTTGATTGAACCATGATAGAAATCCATTAGAAAATGGACATTATCTTTTTTGTTGTGTTTTTATTTTTTCTTAATTTGATATTTTTAATATAAATAATTTAGACCCCATTAAATCATGATATTTTTAATTTAATTTATATTTTAAATGTAAATAATTCATATCCCATCAAATCATTCAACTTACCGGTTGTTTGTTTTTTGATTAATTATTCACAAGATACTAGATCTATAGATAATCTCTTCAAAATCTTCAACTTGGTTGCTTGCTCTTTGATCAATGATTCACCAACCACCTTCACATCCATGGATCCTACCTTATTCGAGGTGGTTTCTCTCTCTTTGATCAACGATTCACAAGCCACTACATAACACATACTCCTAAAACATTACAAGTTTTTGAAAATGTCAACAACCTCGTGCACATACCCTCCAAAACCCTAAACAAATAAATAAAAAACAAGAACATTAAATTTTTCTTTAAAAACACCTTAAATAGAAATAAAACATTTGGAAAAAATCGAAGTATATATATATATTCTTTTCATAGAAAAAAAGCATAATTTTATTCATCCGTAGAGAACCAAATTACATTCAGCAGGTGCATTTAAAACGACTCATCCTTGGAGAAGGATGTAAAACCCCAAAAGGGCCAAGTACTAGGCTAATGAGCCACAAAGAAACAAAGGTCTCAAAGGCCATGAAAGCGCTGAAGAAGAAACACATAAAAAAAAAAGGCCCTCAAAGAGTGGCTCAAAAATATGAAGTCTGCAAGGAAAATAACCACCAAAATTTCAGCTAAGAAAATGACAGGAGCAGAACATAAAGTGAACCTGGACGAACCAAGCCAGAGCGACAAAGAAATCCCCTCAGAATACAGGTCTAGAGGGACAACAGGAGAACCAATATCCATGGAGAAGCCAGAAATCACACGCCCTATACGGACCTCAAAGTGTTGACCCAACATTGAAAAATCAACACTGCAAGCCCGAAAGAAGGACCTCAAAATTTCACAACCCCAATCAGAAACCCCATCTTCTACTACAAAAAACAAACCCAAAGGGGGGCGCAAGGATCCCCAACCACCAAGATCACTTAGAATAACCTCTCATTGCATCAAGCCCTTAACATACCAGCTGAGATAGATTGGTGAGTTCCAACCCCACATAAAACTTCTGAAAACTCCCTCACACACTAAAGTCTGAAGAAAAAAAAGGACCATCCACCTGCAAAACATGGATCAAGTGCCAAAAAACAGATATGAGATTTACCTTCTAGACAAAAAATCACTGGACATCACCCTCACCGTTGCATCCACAGGCTTGGCTTCAAACCTTAGAAAACCAGAGACCGAGCACCAAACTAAACCTCACTTAAAACTGTGAGAAAACAACAGCGACATCCAGAGACTGACACCTCGCAGATCCGAAAGGGCATGATCTGGATCTAACGACAACATCCACAAATAAGACCGCACACATGAAAAAAAACCCAACCAGATATGCACCAGGGAAGCGAATCCTCGATGCAAAAAACCCGTAATAAACTCAGATCCGCTCCACAAGAGAGCGCGACCACCACCAGGAAGAAAAAGTATTGTCCAATACGAGCCCACTATGGGGGAACATGACATCTTGAGGAAGATGGGTTGGTGCACCTGTGGCTCGGGCTGCGGCTAGGGAAACCCTAGCTGCAACCATCATCCACCTATATATATATATATATATATATATATTAACCCAAAAAAAATTAAAAATTAAAAAAAAAGATTATTAAAAAACTAAAAGTATGAAAAAAAAACTATTATTATTTAAAAATAAAAAAAACAATAGAGCATCTTGCAAGAGGCATGGTGTTATTTCTAAAAGGAATTGTGATGGCATGTTGGTGATGATGGCTTACCTTCTTGCCAACATGGGAGCTCCTTCTAGAGGCCTCACTAGGGGATTGCTTGTCAATGGCAAGGCAAGTTATTTCCATTGTGTTGAGACCTCAATAACCCCCCAAGTCCTTTGACTTAGGACTTGGGGCCCCTCCTAAAATTTTCAACTTAGATCTTTTGCTTGCTTTGTACATTAGCCAGGTTCTCTTGATTTTTTTAAATTGTTGAGCATTTGTTGGTTGAATGGGTGGATTTTGTTCGATTGCCTATTGTTTTGATTCACTTCATGTTGTGATCATGATTAAGTGTGGCAATAGCCTTGTTGATTTTGTTTGCATTGCAAGCGATCCTTATTGCACGTGTCATATCCACATGTGTTTTGTGCCTCTTGGTTCTTTGACTAACCTTGGCCATGAAAATGCCATATATCATTACCTAGGTTGATTGCAACATCCATAAGGCATAGTCTGGCTCTAAATTGATTCTCAGAAAAGAATTGGTACTCCTACCAAATACTTAGTACCAAGTGTTCCAAACTTCAATTGGTTGTTTTCACGGGATAATATCTCTCAACTATTGATGAGTAACCCTAGTTTCAATGAGCATATTGAAAGCCTATATAACACCTATGCCAAAGGAATTGACTAAACAAAATCCGGATAAAGAATTGGCAAGAACATAGCCTGAACTTTTATTAAAAAATTATTTTGCGCATAATTTCTTTTTTTTGTTGGCTATACTATCCCTGACCCGCACGATTGGCCTCTAGTTGAGATTCCATGACCTAGGGGCATCTAAGCTGTCGAAATCACCCAGGGATCGCACCTGGCCCGGACCTCACCAACCCTTCACATGGATGGATTTGAGGTGTCCCCAGGGGTTTCGAACCGATGAATTTCACTTATGGAGTGCCTTAACAATGCACTCCATCACCAACTGCTCTAGACCCCACGGACACTTTTGTGCATAATTTCGAGTATTGGTCAAAGTGAAAATTTCACCTTTAGAATAGACCTACTATAGGTTTTGTGGAATTATGAATCCAATGCCACTGACAAAATTTGAATTCAAGGTCTAGAAGTACCAAAACACTCACCAAGAATTTGTTAAATTATGAGCTTGATTCAATACAATAAGTTTCTTTTACTTTTGACTGTACTTTGAACTTATATTCTTAATGCATAATAAAAAATGAATAGTAAAAACCATAGAGAATAACTGACATGCATTTTCACACCGTACGTACCCTGGGGAAACCCTATACAGGGAGAAAAACCCTAGCAAACAAACTTCTTTTATTTCAAAGACAATGTATGACCACTTACAATATATCCACCATGAAAACTCTGCTCTTAAAGAGCTTGCCAATGACTCTAACATCACTGCAGACTATTGAGAGACTATGTTGTTATAAGCTCCTATTATAGATCAACATTGAAGGTGTAACTCGCTTGCTTCTTGGACTGATATGTTGCACTTTAATGGACTGATACTGCAACATGTTATTGGAATGATATAGAACCCTAAAATGGATTGATATTGCGCCCTATTGTGGACTGATATATAAACCTCCTGTGTTGGTATTCGTTGCCTATATTGACTGTTATAGCAGCCTCTTGTAAATTGATATGCGCTGCCTATATGGACTGATATACTTCAGCACATTAAACAAGCACTCACACCCTCACAAAACACAATGAAAATAAGGAGGGTCGACCTCTGCTTATATAGCAATGGAGAGGTGAAGGAGAGGGCTCGAATTATAAACTTTCTTACATGCTAGACATAACTCGTCTTTACACTTTAATCCAAGTTTAGAACTTGACTTTACACTTCAGTTACAACTCACCCTTGACATGGCACTGCATGTTATGCCAACTCAACAATTGACTCAACCTTGACTGGACATGCATGTGAACTATTCAACATGCACATTACATGCATGCATGCAAAATTCAACTAGACATGCATGCAACAAGCAACATGCGACATGCAACAAAAACTTGACAACTTTGACTTTGACTTAGACATGCAATTTTGAATTTTACAACTTGACTCTTTACATGGAAATTCAAATTTCTTCACGGTGGATGGTGTTACACGTGCCAACGCACTAGATCAACACATTTACATCATTTACAATATCAGGAATATTGTTTGTTTCTATCTCATAGGAATTTATGTTCAACCTAACATTTGCTAGATTCCATGACTTTTGCTCATGGCTCACAAGGCTTGACTAGGCTCATAGAGGTTGTACGTCCCCCCGAATGTTTTACTAGTTTGTCTATGCTCACAAAGGTTGTATGTTCCCCCCGACATTTACACTAGACTATCTATGCTCACAGAGGTTGTACGTTCCCCTTGAATTTTTCACTAGAATTTCTACGCTCACAGAGGTTGTACGTTCCCCCTGAATTTTGCATTAAACTTACATCTTGAATTTTGTCTTAGACTTACAAGGCTTCTACCTTTGCCTTGGCTTGACTCACAAGATCATATAGCATCTCATTCGTCTTGAATTTTGGTTTGACTCACAAAGGTTGTACGTTCCCTATGGATTTTGTCAATACCTCACAAGACTGGTTGATTCTCCAAATCTCCTTAGCTAGCCTCAGAGTGGCCCATATGGCCTCTCATTGGAGAATAATTGTCGATGCTGCCAAATTTAACACTCCTTCTCAGCGAGGAAGTCATTCTCATCCAAACCAAGCTTTCCTCTCAACAACACAAACTGTCTCAATGCAAATGGATTGGTTAAGATATCAACTACCTGCTCGCTCGTGGCTATGTACTGTAGCTTTACAGTTTTTCTCTGGACCAAGTCTCGAATGTAGTGATACTTCATGTCAATATGTTTTGAACTGTCGTGAAATACCAGGTTCTCTATCATTTTTATGCAACTTTGATTATCACAGTGAACCACCATCGTCTCAAGGTTGTCACCAAACAACCCAGAAACCAATTTTCTGAGCCATACTGCTTCTTTGCTAGCATAACTTGCTGCAATGTACTCATCCTCTGCTATACTCTGTGCAATGGATCCCTGTTTCCTGCTTGACCAAGAGATCATAGTGGATCCTAAATTGAAGCAATATCCAAAAGTACTCTTCCGATCCACTGGGCTTCTTGCCTAGTCAACATCTGCATACCCATGTAGAAATAAACCTACACTGGATGTATAACTCAGACCATAGGTAATGGTTCCTATGAGATATCTCAAGATGTGCTTTGCTACCACCCAATGTTTATGTCTCGGTTCAGCCATGAACTGACTCATTGCAATCACTGCATAGCATATATCTGGCCCGATGTGGATCATATACATCAATGATCCAATCAGTTTCCTATACATGGTGGGATCCACCAAATTTGAGTCTGTATCAGAATCATGCAACTTCCTCAGGTTGGTAATCATTGGAGTAGACATGGATTTACAATCCATCATACCAAACCTCTTTAACACATCCACTATGTATTTTCCTTGTGAGAGAAATATCTCGCCCTGTCTTTGCCACACTTCCAATCCTAGGAAGTAATGCATCAAGCCTAAGTCTTTCATCTCGAATTCTGAGATTATCTCCCTCTTACACTAGGATATTAGCCTTTCATCTCCTATTAGAAAGAGATCATCAACATACAAGATTAGTATAACAGGTTGGTTCACTGTTACCTTGAAGTACATGTTTGCTTCAACATCACTTTTCTTAAAGCCCATGATTTTAAGAAAGCCATCAATCCTGTAACATCCCCAAGCACCAACAGGCCGGGCAATGCCACTACTCTTGCAAATCTACTGCTCTATTATGATCTGTGACAACTTCAGCCTTAAACTACTGAGCTATGCCACACATAGATACTTGCGGAAAAACATACACATCCATATAAACATAGAATGACTATTCTACATATATATATATATATATATATATATAACATAATAACGTGGAAATAACAATAAGCCTACACATGCAACATATACAACATATACAGGCAATCCTCATCAATTACAACATATGTTCCATTACACAACATGTAAATAAACATAAAAGTGGTACTTATATTTTATTAGAAGACGACCAACTATGTGTAGACCTTCCACGAACCTCCCAGCCATAGACCACGTTGCTCATCACGCTTAGCAGTGGGTCACCCCCGAGTTGGGACTAAGCTCCGCCCAGGGCAAGGGAATCCTAGACTAGACTGAGGTTACAGGAGACTTCACAAAGCAACCAAAAGGATTCTCTCCAGGAGCCTTCTTACGCCCACTACTCACAGACTCTCATTCCCCACATGCATGTTCCACCCGGGAGTATACACCTTCAAAAGCACAGTCCATCGGTGCTTCACCTCCCTCTCTGGGTCTCAGTAACAGGCCAGATCAATAATTCTCAGAGCTCCATAGCTAGTGCTGGACTCTCTCTAGAAGAAAACCACTTCCCAACAAACTCTCTCACCTGGAGAGAGTTGCTCACAAGATTGATAACCTGCCTCTTCTACCACGGGCCTGACAACTTGCTTCTTCAGCACACTCCTTGACTCAGCTCCAGCCAGGTGAGGAAAACAACAATGGTTCAACACTCATTCACACATGAATGACAGTAGCAACAACAGATGGGCATGGCACTGCAGGCGACAGCAACCCACACTGAAACACAACACAACTAAGGCAATTACTCAGGTGTCGAGATCCTTAGAAGACACAGAATGACTCATGAAGTACCAGTTTTAGGATGCGTGACAATGCAGAGGTCTTTCAAGTTAGGCAACGGATCAGTCCATGGGTTTTTTCCACTGGTTTTCAAGGTGCGTGACTAGGAACACAATGCAGATGTAGATGCAGAGGAAAAATGGGTTCAGACGCCCCAGATCCCAGGGAACTCAGATGGAGGATGACAGAATGGGAAGCGAACCCAACAACACTGGATTCCCTGGCTATAACTGCATGCGCCTAGGTTGACACTTGTCTTCCTGGAGCCGCCTGAGTTCCACTTAGCACACGTTCCCTTTACAGGAACTTAGGACAACACTCAACATATCCACCTTAGCCTTCAGGAAATAATAATAAATTATTATCCCATTTAGAGGTAAGCACCGTAGCTTAGCCCCTAGGCCCATACACTTAACCTCCTCCCTTACCCAGCCTTGTGGAAGCTTAGTCCCCCATCACTCTTTCTTCGTTGTCGGTCTGCACGCAACAATGTTTATATTTTATTAATGATCTGCATAATTACATATACGAAATCAGGCTCCTGACCTTTAACACCTAGGCTCTCCGGCCTAGTAAACACATAATCCCACCGTCTTATCAACACTTGGCTCACTAGCCTATAAACATGATTACAATTCTTAATATCACTGAGGCTCATCCTTGGGGATATTGCAATCCACTCCTCTTATTTTTTCACTGTCCTAAGTGCAACTCTTTACACAACATCAACAAGATTTCCAAAATCTTCAAAAAGATGCAGGTATTCTGCCCGTATAGCATCCTCATGCTCCCATGTTGCGTCCTTAGGACCGTACCAGATCCACTGGATCTTTACAAGCCCTATGGCTCAATTCCAGAGTTGCTTGCTTTTCCGGTCCAATATACACACCAGATGCACTTGCAAGACACCTTCTTGCTCCACTTATCTTTTGATTTGAGAAGACCTTCCACCCCTGAGCAAGGTTATGACTCCATCGGGGCAATGGCTTCCCAAGATAGCTACGGTCCACAATCCATATCCACATGGTCTAGGCCAAGGTACCAAACCTCGACAACACTCCAACCATTCAAACCTCAACATCACTCCAACCAATGGTCTCTCATTCCCCACATGCCTGTCCCACCCCACGAGTGTACACCTTCACTGTCACATAGTCCATCGACTGCTACAACTCCCTTTCCTTGGGCTTCAACAACATGCTGGCTCAGGAAGTCTCAGAGCACCGTGGCTCCTGGAGTTCCAACTTCCCTTAGAGATTTCCAATCAACATCTTCTTGAGCTACTCTTTGTAATCAACATTCTAACTTTAATCAACATCATCTCATTTGCATCACCCACATGCAGTTATCATGACAAAACATAAAAGAATTCATTTAGGAACTCCAACTTAGTTCAAAAAGGAATTCAACTTTTTCCCCAAAACAGGAAATTCCATTTCATAATTCATCTTGGCTGTTGTCATATTATGAATGAAACCATCCTTGTGGTTTTCCACAGGCACCAAACTACGTACCATTTTTCTTGTAATGCTTCCTCTTGCATACAACCAATAAATTGTTAGTATTTTCTGTACATCATAATTCAACATGTACAACACCTTATGCAATGATCTTATAATTGCCTGCACCTAGCAATTCAATCACAATTACCAAATAAATTGACCAAATAGAATGACTCATCATTCTATGCATATGCATGTTCATAATTAATAACAGTAAGTTTATTATTTCAATTTTTCGATCATAAAATTTTATGTAGTCTCTATTCCTGTGACTATCTGTCTTGAAACTTTCCTATTGCAATGTTTAACAGTTCCTGAAATGTTCTCAACTTCATGAGTTAGCAACATTTCAGTCATTAGTATAATTATTTCCATGCCAAAAACATATATACATGCACTCACAAAATGCATACAACAAAGTGCATTTAAGTATACAATTCCATCATGTATGAGTGCAAATCTGCCCCTTACTAGACATGAATACAACTCTCAATGCCTATTTATTCAGTGCACCCTTGTATTGATTTACATAATGCTCTTTATCTCAGTCATGTATCTCACCATCCATGAGTTGGAATTCTGGCCAATGTGTTGACACATTCTCTACACACTTCCTATTGTCTTCCCAATTAATTGGATGCCTTCCTTTTCGACCCAAACACTACACCAAGAATATAATTAGGTGGTGTTCATTAGTGTTAGAAAAAAGGTTGCAATCCCATTTTTATTTAAAGGTAGGAAGCTTTTAGTACCTGTGTGGCTCATAACCTTTCCATATCCGTACCTTGCCATATCCAACCATGTCCCGGTCTCATACATGACTAGCTTACTGGCATTCATTCTTATAACAAGTTCTTATCTTTTAATTCTTTGGTTATTACCCCATAACCAAATTAACATGACATTCTACTATGTCAGTGTGTGCATTCAGAAGCTAAAAAGATTTGAATTAATACAGGCCTCCAGCCTTTACCACATCCAATGGTATGCATTCAATAATACAATCACGTGATTTTATAAAATAACTCTGGCTGAGGAAATTCTTACCTCAATTTCCTTTCAACAATTATGCAAAAAGAGTAATACAAACTCATACCTGCATGACTTCCATTAATAAATTTTATACTACCTAAAATTGTAATAGTAATAGAAGCCTTCATGCTTCTTTTATCAAACTTATAACCATCACTTCAACTCTTTTTTGCTTCACTCCTTATGCAACAACATCACCAACAACACTTGCAAACATGCAAGCATTCTTTCCTTTGGTTGACTTAAAAAGCCATAACATACTTGCTGCCACAGAAATTGCAGCAACTTCTTTCTCCCTATAAAACTTTTTCTTGTTGATCCTAGAAGTATTCAATTCTTCTCGGATTCCTGAATCTTCTTGTGCTCTCATTGTAGTCATTGTACATGAATATTTTTGTCCTGATCACTTTCTAGCCAAATCACTCTTGGCTGCCTTTGCATTTATAGTCCCAAACTAAGCTGATATTAACCTTCATCTTTCGTTAATTTCCTGGGTCCAACTAACCCAATCTCGTACTTGGATGAATCAAATTCCACACCAAGCTATTTTATAGACTCTGGATTCTTCAACATCTAGCTACTCTTCAGGACTGAACTTCTTTTACCTTATCATCATAGATTCAAGTGATACCTCCAACTTCTTGGGTTGTTACTCATGGCTCTATGGGTATTCATTGTTATATAAGGAGTATGTCTCCCGAATTAACCTGGTTATGATCCCATAACCAATCATAACATAATATGCAACTAACATTTTATCTAAGTGCATTATAGCATCAACAACACTTACACACTCCAGGCCTTCGGCCATTACATATCAATTTAAATACTAAAAATTAACTGAGGGAATCCTTACCTCGATCCCCTTCAACATGTATGCATCAACATAAACTAAATGCATACCTGCCTGGTTGTTACCAACCTACTTGTTGTTGTCTGACTAAGTGATATTTGTAGAAGCTCATAGATTCTCCCTTCATCATTTTGATCACCATTCCTGCCATCCTCATGGGTCTTCACCTCGATGGAAATTATAAGAAACAACAACATCCACAATTTAACCCTGCTATATCATTTTTCCTGAATACATAATCCATCCTTTAGTCATACTCAAACATTATTTCATAATAACATACTATTCTAAGTTCACCAGCATGTTATATGCATATCCAAGCATGTACATATGCAAAATTACACATCCATATTGATGCAGACCCCCCCCTGCTCTTCCTGGGGCTGCACGACCTCTGGGTCTAGGATATTTCTTCCTTCTGAGTCAGATTGACCCTTCAGGTTCCTTATTGAACCCAAAACAATTATACACTACCCCCCCCTTTTTTTTTCCTGAGGCGCAGGTCCTGTGTTACCCATGACCTTTGTCTGCGCACTTCTGAAACGTCAAGTTTTTGGCACTAGCTCCTTTTTCATTATCCCCTTCCTTCATATGGCCTTGGGCTGTGACCTTACGGAAAAAAAATGCGATTGCGGGCATGGGTAAGAGCGGTTTTAGACCAACCCGCTTTTCACCCCGCAATTCACCTCCAACTACCACCCATCACTTTGTTAAAACTGTGGTAAAAATTGCGGCCCGCTCTCAGATTCTTAACATTCGAGCAAGTTCTGACCCCACAATCCAGCTCATCTGTCGATATCTCACTTTCGATGATGATCCGTGATCAATGGCTGCTATCTATCCTCCTTTCCTATCTTTCACATGCCTTCCCAGACCTCCATGATCTGTCGACACGTAGCTCTCTTCCAAACCAACAACTACAATTGATTCCAACTTTCTGGTCTTCGAGAGTTTCAACTCTCAACTATCGCTTCCTCCTTAGTAGCTATCTTTTGAAGTGGAAGATCTACTAACACCTGTCACTACAGATGTGCGGCCACAATTTCCTCCACGAATCCGGCCTTCGGGAGTTTCAGTTCTCAAACTCTCATTTATTCCAGAGTGATCTCTCTAAAATGGAAGATCGTCTGCCACGCATCCTCCTAATCGACAGCTTTGCTGCCGCTTCGGGACTTTAGTCTCCTCAACTAGATCAACGGTCCTTCATCTCCTTCCTTGATCAATGATCGAAATCTTCTTCGGGACTTCAGACTTTTACCCTTCCGCTTTCCTCCGGAGTTCTAGATCTGGCGCCATGTGTCCACCTTCACATCGGCGGCTCTCATCCACTTCAAAACTTCGGGGTTCGACAATCTCAATTCTCAACTGAGACCCCAGTGCAATTCACCCGGAGATGCCAATCTCTCGACACGTACTCTTCCTGGCGATCAACGACCAGGAACTACTTCGGGTCTTTACCCAGAGTCCATAGACTTATGCCACCTATCCTCTGGATCCAAAAACTGACATTTACTTCGGGTCTTCGGAGTTATCAAACCTCAAGTTTCTCCTTCCTTCGAAGTGTGTGGATTTCTGCCACGTGTCCGCTTGAATCGGGCGGTTGAAACTTACTTCAGCTCTTCGTGTTTCAGAAGTTTCAAACTTTCATGCGATCGTTCCTCCCAGAGCGCCTTCACCCGAAACTAATGGATTTCTGCCACGCGTCCTTCCAAACGATGGAAAGTCCCAAATCACTTTGGGACTTCAGAGATTTAGCAAGTCTACTCTCTCCTTTTCCTTGGCTCCTCCTTAGAGGTGACCTTGGGCAGTTACCTCATGCAAAGATGCGATTGTGGGCATGCTCAAAGGTGGTTTGAGACCAAACAAATTTTCGTCCCACAATTCACCTTGAGCCTACATGCGTCCTTTCTCCAAAACCATGGTTTGGATTGCAGCCCGCCCTCGAGTTCGTAAAGCTCGAGCACCTTCTATCCCCGTAATGTGAGGTGACCGTCAATCTCACGATCTTGACGATGCTTCTAAACAGACGACCGAGATCTACCTCCAACAGTTTAGATCTCTTCTGACTTAGAAGATTTTGTAAGTATTCAAAGGCTTCGACCTTTGCTCATCCTTCGAGTCCGTCTATCGGGTCTCATCTTCGCTCATGTAAGCGTGATCTCTTCTGAGCTTTAGGACTTAGAATGAGCCTGTCTCCCACACACTCCTTGCATTATCTCTTCTGAGCCTTTTGATTTACTCAGTCTCCTAAGGGTCTTGACCCTTCTATTTCCTTTCAAAGGAAAACTTCGTGCCCTCCTAGCAACCTTCTACTCAAAGCACACCTTGCTAAGCATTTTCTACAGAGTGTTCAACAACTCTATAAGTATCTTCCTTTGATACTCTTCTCCCTGAACTCGACAAAGAGTTCTCTCTATGCACACTTGCACTCGCTCGATGCCTGCCTCGTAGAGCCCTACAGAGTTCTCAATGACTTTATCTCTCTCTGAACTCAACACTGAGTTCTTTCTGTGCACTCCTTGCACTTCTGCTGATGAAGGTTCAACAATATCTCTCCTGAGCTTCTCTGAGGTTAACTTACCTCTGTCAACGCACTCCTTGCAGACAATGTGCATTCCTTGCACTCGAAAACTCAAAGAAGATAAACAATTGAAAATTATTCGTTACTTCACCAGTTCACACATTACTCTGCGGTCCAACACCACTTCTGTCGTGGTTTTACGATACCACTACTCCTCCTGAGCTTCTTAACATGACCAAGGTAACCTCTTGGCACTCAGGAATGTTCTGAGGTTTGAAATTGGTTCCTATTAACACATTTTCCACCTGAAACTTCGGGTCCAATGACCACTTATCTAGCCCATCTAGGTTCGATGTTAAAACCTTGGCTTTGAACTCGAATTTTGTCTACTTCGATAACAATTCTTTCGAAACTTTTGATTAATTTTCTACTAACATGGCCCATCCAGGCTCAGTGTTGTTACTATGCTCTCATACCATATTGTAACATCCCCATCCACCAACAAGTCGGGCAATGTCACTACTCCTGCAGCTCTACTAATCTATTCTGATCTGTGACAACTTCAGCCTTAAACTACTGTGCTATGCCACACAGAGATGCTTGCGGAAAAACATACACATCCATATAAACATAGAATGACTATTCTACATATATATAACATAATAATGTGGAAATAACAATAAGCCTACACATGCAACATATACAACATATACATGCAATCCTCATCAATTACAACATATGTTCCATTACACATCATGTAAATAAACATAAAAGTGGTACTTATCTTTTATTAGAAGACCACCAACTATGTGCAGACCTTCCACGAACCTCCCAGCCATAGACCACGCTGCTCATTACGCTCAGTAATGGTTCACCCTCGAGCTGGGACTAAGCTCCACCCAGGGCAAGGGAATCCTAGACTAGACTGAGGTTATAGGAAACTGCACAAAGCAACTAGAAAGATTCTCTCCAGGAGCCTTCTTATGCCCACTACTCACTAACTCTCATTCCCCACATGCCTGTTCCACCCGAGAGTATACACCTTCACAAACACAGTCCATTGGTGCTTCACCTCCCTCTTTGGGTCTTGGCAACATGACGGATCAGGAATTCTCAGAGCTCCGTAGCTGGTGTTGGACTCTCTCTAGGAGAAAACCACTTCCCAACAAACTCTCTCACCTGGAGAGAGCTGCTCATAGGCCTGAAAACCTGCCTCTTCTACCATGGGCAACCCGCTTCTTTAGCACACTCCTCGACTCAGCTCCAGCCAGGTGAGGACAACATCAACGGTTCAACACTCATTCACATAGGGATGACAATAGTAACAACAGATGGGCATGGCACCACAGGCGACAACATCCGACACTAAAACACGACACAGCTAAGGCGATTACTTAGGTGTCGGGTTACTCATAAGACACAGAATGACCCAAAGAGTACCGGTTTCAGGATGCGTGACTATGCAGAGGTCGATCAGGTTAGACGATGGATCAGTCCACAGGTTTTTCTCACTGGTTTTCAAGGTGCGTGACCAGTAACACAATGAAGATGTAGACGTAGAGGCAAAACGGGTTCAGACGCCCTAGATCCCAGCGAACTCAGGCGGAGGATGACAGAATGGGAAGCGAACCCAACAACGTTGGCTTTTCCAGCTATAACTACATGCACCCAGGTTGACACTTATCTTCCTGGAGCCGCATGAGTTCAACTTAGCACACGTTCCCTTTACAGGAACTTAGGACAACACTCAACATGTCCACCTTAGCCTTTAGGAAATAATAATAAATTATTATCCCTTTTAGAGGTAAGCCCCTTAGCTTAGCCCCTAGGCCCACACACTTAGCCTCCTCCCTTACCCAACCTTGTGGAAGCTTAGCCCCCCATCATTCTTTCTTCGTGGTCGGTCTGCATGCAATGATGTTTATATTTTATTAATGATCTGCATAATTACATATACAAAATCAGGCTCCTGGCCTTTAACACCTAGGCTCTCTGGCCTAGTAAACACATAAGCCCACCAACTTATCAACACTTGGCTCACCAGCCTATAAACATGATTACAATTCATAATATCACTGGGGCTCGTCCTTGGGGATATTACAAATACTGTCATACCAAAGTCTGGGAGCCTGATTAAGACCATACAAGGCCTTCCTTAGCTTGCATACATGAGTGTCTTTGTTATGCAATACAAAACCATTTGTTTTTTCCACAAAGACCTCCTGTTCAATCTTTCCATTCAAGAATGTTATTTACATCCATCTGATGTAACTTCCAACCCAGAACTAAAGCTAATGAAATAATAACTCGAATGGAGGTATACTTGGCTACATGGGAAAAATTCTCGCCGTAGTCAATTCCTTCTTTCTGAGTGAAGCCTTTGGCTACAAATATTTCTTTGAACTTTTACACGCTCCCATCGACTTCATGTTTGATCTTGTAGATCCATTTGGAAGAGACCAATGATTTTTCCTTTGGCCTTGGCACAATGTCCTAGACATTGTTCTTTAGAATAGACCTGTATTCCTCAAGCATGGAATCCTTCCATACTTGTAATTTATCTTCTTCTTCAAATGAAGAAGGTTCGACATCACTGATGCTGCTCATTAGTGCAACATAGCCTCCAAACATGTGAGGCCTCTTACTTTCCCTGAAAGTTCCTTTAGGGGCAACTATCTTTTCTGCTTCTTGCATTGTTTCTTTAAGCCATCCTGGCTTCGTTTTGGCTAGAGGTTCTTCAAGAGTTCTTTCCAACCCTTTAGCAGGTTCTATGGGCTCATAACTTGGCCCTTTATGAGGTTCCTCCCTCTGAACATCTGACTCTTCACTTTCAGAAGAGGGTGAAGTTGGCTGAACTGATTTTGAATCCCGTTGAAGCTCTCTGGATTTCTTGAATGTGGATTCCTCATGGAAAGTCACATCCTTTCTTACCTATATCTTCCTCTTACCTGGTACATAAATCTTGTAAGCCTTGGAGTTCTCATTGTTCCCCACAAAAACCCCTTTCTTTCCTGAGGGTTCCATCTTTGTCCTTTTCTCCTTAGGGACATGAATATATACATGACATCCAAATATCCTTAGATGCCCTACTTCAGGTTTGATTCCTAAGAATACCTCTTCTGGAGTCTTGTCTTTCAAGATAGCATGTGGACACCTGTTCTGAATATACACGACAATGGAGGTAGCTTCTGCCCATAAAGAATTTGGCAGATCCTGGTCAAACATCATGGCTTTCGTTGCCTCACAAATTGTCCTACTTTTCCTCTCAGAAACACCATTTTGATGAGGGTTATATAGTATGGTCAACTGTCTCTTAATTTCTTCTTCCTTGCAGAAATCCTCAAACTAGAGAGATTCAAACTCTCCTCCATTGTTTGTTCTAAGGGTTTTAATGTGTTTCCCTATCTGCTTTTCAATAAAGGCTTTATACTCTTTGAATTTATCAAATGTGTCACTTTTAGCTTTAAGAAAATAGATCAAACATTTTCTTGAGTAATTATCAATAAAAATGACATAATACAAACAACCATTGAGTGAGGGAGATGACATGGGACCACATATATCAGAATGAACCAAGCTCTAAGATGCCTCGAGCTCTGTTGTCACTACTTGGGAATGCTTTCTTTATATTTTTACTTAAAATGTATCCTTTACAAATTTCATTTTTACTAAGAGAAATAGAGGGCATGCCACATACCATATTCTACAGATTTGGAAGTGCTTTGAATTTTAAAATGAAGATGTCCAAGTCTTCTGTGCCACAACTCATTGGAGATGGTTGCATCATGAGCTAATTCCTGAACCGATTGTCATATCACAACATACAATCCTCCTCTACGAGACCCAATAGGTTCTACTGTACTCAAGTGGCTACCTTTATCCCACATAAGTTCCTTCTTGTCCTTGAAGATCACCCAATATCCCTTATCCTCAAGGGTTGCAACTGATATTGGATTCTTCCTGAGCCCTGGATCATATAATACTTCATCCACATGAAGCATAACCCCAGATTCTAATCTGAAGGAGATAGAGCCTACTCCCTCTATCTTGTAGAATTTGTCATCGCCAAGCTCAACCTACTTTGCAAAAGATTTTGTCTTGAAATATGAGAGGAGTTCCTTGTACCCTATCACGTGCTTTGATGCACCACTGTCTACTAACCAAGTTTTTGGCCCTGTGAAAACTGTACAAGATAAAGCATAAATGAGATAATATTCTTTTCTAGTTTCTTTTTCATTAGAATGAATTTTTCATTTTCTTTTGGATTCATCATCTTGAACAGTTGAGGCATGATGTTTCCCTTTCCTTGGATTTTTCTTCCTATACCAATAGTCTTTAGCAAAATGACCCAACTTATTGCAACTAAAGCATTTAATCTTAGATGTCTCAATACTCTTTCTTTTGAACATACCTTTGGTGTTTGAATTCCTCGGAGAGCCTTTATGGAAAGTGACTTTCTTCTTTCCCTTGAATCTTGATGCTAATTTTGAATGCTCTTCTTTGGTTGGCTTGCTCCTTGTAGCACTGTGACTCTCCTCTTGCAGGAAATCATGTTGTAACCTATCAAACGTGGGATGAATCTCTCTCCCACTTACACTGGTTAGGAAAGTCTCCCATGAAGAAGGAAGACCATCAAATATGGCGTGCACTAAATCATCATCATCCACTGTGACACCAGTGACCAAGTTTCGATCTCTGATCTCGACTATCCTGGAACAAAAAGATGCTACTGATTCACCTTTTCCCATATTCAAATACTTAAGCTTGTGCTTAAGTGTCCTCTTCTAACTTGGATCATGTTTCTCATATAGATTTACCAAGGTATCCATACAGTCCTTGGAAGTCATTAATGAGGTCATTGTCGACATTATGTTGTCTTTGACTGAGTCCAAGATGATCCACTTGGCCTTAGCTTGACTCTTCCTAAAGGCCGATCTTCTTGCATTAGTGGTGGGTTCCTCCACCACTATGGTCACATATTGCCCAAGTTCATGCTCCTGCTAGATATTCGTTATCCGAAGCTTCCACACATTGAAATTGGAAGCTCCCTTGAGCCTATCCTCGCCCCTAACTGAAATGGAGGATGCCATGGACCTTACACTGGAAACTTGATCGAGCTTGCTTGGATCTGTGTGTATCTGGGTGCTGCACTTCAACAAGCTTATTCACACCCTAAGCTATGATACCATGTTAAATTATGAGCTTGATTCAATACATAAGTTTCTTTTATTTTTGACTGTACTTTTAACTTAGATTCTTAATGCATAATCAAAACTGAACAGTAAAAACCATAGAAAATAACCAACATGAATTTTCACACCATATGTACCTTGGGGAAACCCTATACACGGAGAAAAACTCCAACAAACAAACTTCCTTTATTGCAAAGAAAATGTATGAACACTTACAATATATCCACCATGAAAAATATGCTCTTAAAGAGCTTGCCAATGAATCTAGCGTGACTGTAGACTATTGAGAGACTATGTTGTTATAAGCTCCTATTACAGACCAACATTGAAGGTGCAACTCACTGCCTTCTTGGACTGATATGCTTCCCTTTAATGGAGTGAGGCTGCAACCTGTTATTGGACCAATATGCAACCCTAAAATGGACTGATACTGCGCCCTGTTGTGGACTGATATAGAAGCCTCCTGTGCACTGGTATTCACTGCCTATATTGACTGTTATAATAGCCTCCTGTAGACTGATATGCACTACCTATATGGACTGATATACTTCAACACATTAAACAAGCACTCACACCCTCACAAAACACAATGACAATAAGGAGGGTCAACCTCTTCTTATATAGGAACAAAGAGGTGAAGGAGAGGGATCGAATTAGAAACTCTATTGCATGCTAGACATAACTCGGATTTACACTTTAGTGCAAGTTTAGAACTTGAATTTACACTTCAGTTACAACTCGCCCTTGACATGGCATTGCATGTTATGCCAACTCAACAATTGACTCGACCTTGACTGGACATGCATGTGAACTACTCAACGTGCACATGACATGCATGCATGCAACATGCAACAAAAACTTAAAAACTTTGACTTTGACTTAAACGTGCAATTTTGACTTTTACAACTCGACTCTTTACATGGCAATTCAAATTTCTTCATGGTGGATGGTGTTACACGTGCTAAATCACTAGATCAATAAATTTACATCATTTGCTATATCAAGAAGAATGTTTGTTTCTAGCTCACAATAATTTTATGTTCAACCTAACTTTTGCTAGATGCATTGACTTTTTCTCATGGCTCACAAGGCTTGACTAGGCTCACAGAGGTTGTACATTCCCCCTGAATTTTGCACTAGTCTGTCTATGCTCACAAAGGTTGTACGTGCCCCCAAAATTTTGCACTAGATTGTCTATGCTCACAGAGGTTGTATGTTCCCCCTAAATTTTGCATTAGACTTACATCTTGACTTTTGTCTTAAACTTACAAGGCTTCTAACTTTGCCTTGGCTTGACTCACAAGATCATATAACATCTCATTCGTCCTGAGTTTTGGTTTGACTCACAGAGGTTGTACGTTCCCCCTGGATTTTGTCAATACCTCACAAGACTGGTTGATTCTCCAAATCTCCCTGGCTAGCCTCAGGGTGGCCCATATGGCCCCTCATTGGAGAATGATTGTCGATACTGCCAAATTTAACAGGATTTTCCATTAAACAAACCTCATCAATCATGAAGTTGCTAAAATGTTTTAAATGAAGTTCTATGACCCCTCAATGGAAACATCTACCTATTCTTTCAACATTGAAAAAAAAAGAACATCTTAATCAAACATCATATGGACAAGTTACATGTTTTCTAAATTAGATTGATTAAGTTTAGCCAAAACCCACCCCAACATATCACATAAAAAAAAAATCCACGCGACACACGATGTATCGCCCCCCAATTTTTTTTGGGCTATGATGTCATGAAGGTCGAACTAATAAGAATGAAGTTTGGGGCACATAAACATAGTGAATGAAGTGATTAAATTAAAGTTTTAAAAAGGAGGAGGGTGCACAGGTGGCATATAAGACAAGTTAAGGTGAGTTGGCATGAGACAAAGTCCGAAAGGAAGACATTTTATTGTCCCCTCTTAACACCTCATTACCTTAAAAGCATGTCGGCCCTCTCAACACTTATATCATATCTCTTTTCCAATTTTATCGACTTTAAAAATGATTACATGCCTATACATCAGTATCTTAAATCATTGTATGCACTAATACATTGGCCTAAAAATATTTTTTGGACTCCACATATTAGAAAAAAAAATATTTTTTTGGCTTTGATGTTTTGACACAATTTTTTTTTGGCCTCGATATAACAACACATTTTTTTTTTGGCTCCGATGTATTGGCACATTTTTTTTTTTTACTTCAATACATTGACCCGTAGAAAGAAAATTAAGTCTCGATACCATGAGGGAGGGACGGATAAAACAAAAAGTTAAATTTTGACTGAGGTTTATGAAGTGTGAAGAGGGTGAAAGCGTTAGTAGGCGTAGTTAAAACACAATGCATATTACCCTAGACATTGGCAAGGGCCCAACACAACACATAAGGAAAAACATATCTTATGCTGTTTTTGCCATAACTTTTGACCCCAAACGCCATTTTTCATGCTCCTCATATTGTCGGAATGGTATCACCGATATATATAATTTATTTGGTGTAGGTTTTAGGAGATTCCTCACAGTTCGTTCCATATTTTCAAATTTGGAATACAGATACATTGTCAACAACCCAAAAACCTAATATTACATAATTTTAATGAAGGTGTTCATGAAATCATGATCAAAGGGACTAGATATCAAACTCAGGAAAGTAGATTTGAACTCCTTATTAAGTTTCCAATTGAATTATTTATGTTAAATGCACCTTTTTAAAGTATGTTTTGAAGTTTTGTATATTGGTAACTTGTATTTTGTGGTAAATGACATCCAGGTACCAATACTGGAAGAGTATTATATACAAGAATATGAAGACATAATGTATGAAGGAGTGGAGAACAAAAACATAGACGCTAGACATTGGGACACAGAGGATTCACTAGTATACAACAATGACTTTGCAAATGTTGTCTATGGAAAAGGATGGGGTACCAGCGCATGAGCAACAAGAAAATAACAAGAATAAATCTCAAATGGTAGAGGATGAAGTGAACATTTAAAATAAGGCATGAAATCTCATAATAGGAAAGTCCCATGCAAAGAAGAAAACAAGACCCATGGTATGCAAGTTATTGATTTCACTGTATGAGGTGAACTAGGGCCAAAATCCATGATGACCTACAAGCACTAAAAGACAAATTCAAAGTGTGAATGTACAAGATGAAGGGAATCACAAATTATGAACATTTTTGTTGTTAGTATTTCCTCATCATTCCATAGAGGATAAAGACAAAAGTTTGCAAACAAAAGGTCAAGAGTCATGAAGGTGGAAGGCCAATAGTCACGGTGAATTTTAATAAATAGAGTCATTGTATTCAAGAGAAGGGATTTTGGCTCTTGGAGATTTCATGCACTACTTTTGGAACTTTAATGAGGAGAAGCCTTTTTGTCCAAGCTATATTCTAGAGAACTTTGATTGTTGTGTTACACCTATTGTGGACTATTTTACTACTTTTTCTCACATTGTAGAATATTCTTATGTTGTTTAAAAATGTATCTCACATTGTAGACTATTCTTATGTGTGGCTACTACATTCTTATTTATGTTCTTTGGGAATATTTTCTCTTAATCTATGAGCATAAGACTGTAGATGATTGTTTTAATGCTGTACTATTCTACGTTTGCATCCATTTACACATATTTGTGTCTTTATTTGGAGTGAACTATTTCCTAGGTCATTACTAGGAGCATGTGTGGTTTTGTGTTTACTTTCTGGTTATTGTTAGTTTCATTTAGACACATGCATTTGCATCTTAGACTAGTTTTGTTTCATTCTTTAGTTTAGAAACCATCACCAATGGACCAGTCCACAAACGATAAACCCCAAAACCAGTAATGGTTGTTGGGCCAAAATCATGATGGGTTCCCTATTCCAAATGGTGTGAGGTCTTGTTATCACACAATTTGTAGTTAGGGAAAATCCCAACCCAAACAACAAACATGTGACACAACCGGGGACAACTATCACTGCCACCTCAATAGATATCCCCCTTGTTTTAGTGAACGACAAGTCCAACAAAAGGGAGGCTTCCCTCGTGACCTCGAGGGGATAAAGGGGATCAAACACGAGAGTTCGAAGAGGCACCTGTTTTGGTCACTTGAACAAGGTGGCTAAGGCTTCTTGAAGAGAGGCTTGGGGAAAGAAAGAGGATGCCTTGAAGAATATATGCAAGACACACGTTAGGACACAAAACCTAAAGCCAAATATCGCAAAATAAGCCAATAACCACTAAGGACGCAAAAAAAAGTAATTTTATAACAACAATGAATAAATTGTAATGGTTGCGAGAAAACACAGTCAAATGTTGTAGTAAATGATATGGATTGAAAGATAACAACTAGTAGATAATGATTAATCCTTTAAACATTAGTTTTGATGGTTAGATTAATTGTTACACAAGTGTTATTTGCAGCAAGCAAATGACAACAACAACAATATTTAACCATATAAATCAACAAATGAATAGCTCAAAATGAAACTCTTGACAAGCACTTTCGTGTTCAATACTTAAACAAGCTTTTCCATGGTTAAGTTGTGAGATAAATGAAAGATAACAGCAGAAAGAAGCATACCTAATGGCTATATTCAACATTTTATAATAGTATCAAATTAATTGCAAATTTCATTATTCATTTAATCACCAATCACTTGCAT
>ML806327.1:61132-132058 GCA_009831015.1 Picea engelmannii
TAGGGTTTAGGGTTTCTAGGGGTGTAAACCATCTTACTCCCTAGAAAACAAACCCTAGCCAAGATTTACTTCAAGGGTGTAGAAACTCCTACTTATTGAAGTAAACCTTGAGTTCTTTTATCTAGTTAAAGAAATATTGTGAGCTATGGAGGCTGTAAACACTCTTACTCCTAGGTTTTTCCAATGGATTCTTGAATTACCATGCAAATCACCATATAATTACAGAAAATTCACTTATTAGACCTAGAAATAGATGAAGAAAACCTTATGACATATCCCACAACACTTCACCACAAGATCCCAAGAATATAGAGCATCAGTAGAATTCCTCCAAGAGAAAATAACACAAGAAAAAGAGACAACAAAATTCTCCAAGAGGGCCAAAATTGCAATCAAAAGAGTAATTTTTATGAGTGATGAGTTATGTTCAAATGAAGATAACTTGCCTATATTTATAGAGGAAAATCCAAGTCATAATTTGTCCACATTACAATTAAATCCTTAATTTTATGTCAAAACCAAAATTAGAATGCTTAACTAACAAGACAATTTGTTCTTTTCTCCCACATAGGCTAGAAAATAGTAAAATAATGGCATGCAAGCCCATACAACTTTTCTCCAAGGTAGCACATGTGAATATGAGCCTCCCAAGGCTAGGATTTCATGCTTCTAAGGTGCCACATCAACCCCAAATTAAGCATAAGTGTGGGGTCTCAAGCCCACAACACCACCAAGTACACAAAATACACCAAACGACCTCATGAATGTGTGATGTCATGATGCAAGAGAGGGACGATTGGGAATATGAAGGTGACATCATCTATTCTTCATGCTTCTAGGATTCGTTCAAGTGCTAGAGACACCATCCAAGGTGCAACGCTCATCATCCTGGGCCTCCAATGTGTGGGGTGAAATATCCATCCAATGGGATTTGATTCCCCTATGAAGGTCCGAGTGGCTTAGTTCCTTCATGAATGACATTCACCGAGAAAGGTCTTGTAAAGACAAACAAATATTCCCTCCAAGGGTCCACAAGTCATATGAATCATGTCAAGTAAGCCACATTTAATAAAAGAACCACCCAAACAAGTGCATTAAATCCCCATTTTCAAGTTAAACAATTGCTCAAAGACCTTATAAACTTTGCTAAATTTAGGTATGGGAGGGGTGTCATAGTGCCCTATTGGGTAGGCCAATCCCCAAGTTAAGGAATGTTTCCCAGGAAGACCCTCTCTAGACCATGCAATGAGTATGAGGTGGATCGGGGGAAGTAATCTTGGGAATGGAGTTCTTGACATATCAAGGGCTCATATATTGTCTCGTTTATGGGTGCCTTTGTGAAGGGTGCGTTGCATCCCTTCGTTTGCAATGCAACTTTTTTGAAGCTCTCTATTTTCCTTTCTTTTTGTTTTTTTATGATCTGAACATTGAGTGTTATGTGCAATGGAAAGAAAAAGAGCACCACATGCCACTTGAAGTTAGAACACATTGAGTGCCATGTGCATTGGAAATTAAAGAACACCACAATGCATTCCCCCATCAATGAAGACACTATTTTTTATTTTTATTTTTAAAGGTCCTTTATTTTCATAGAGAAGCGATTTATGGCTCTCAGAAACTTAGGGTGAGCATCTAGAAGGATGAATTATGGCTTTTTATTTTTACAGTGCTAGCTGCAACACCTATGGGCCTTTAGCCCCTTCTTCCCATGAAATGAGGTACAAGTCCTTCTTGGGTCAATGAACCCAAAAGCCAAAAAGATGAGAAAAGAGAGGGGAAGACGTGAGGAAAGTGGTAAGTATGAGTGGGAATGGTACGACAATCCTTCAAGGATACCCCCTAGTAGCAACCCTTTTCACAAAGGTGAAACAATTTCTAGGATACCATGTGAACCACCAAAGTGAAATAAGGAAAAAGATATAATTTCCAAGCAAACATTCCATAATCAAGAAAGGACTCTTTGCAACATGCTCAAATGCTTTAAATATTAAAGTGACACTTACCATGAGACTGGACTTGTACGTCATGAAGCAAGACTTGTTGTCTTCTTTGGACCAGGTTGGTCATGTGGTGGATGCTGCTATGCTGTTGACGATGAGTGGTGATGCGTGATGGAGAGGAGGGGATTTATCTGCTCAATGTGGGCTCTACTGGTCAATCTGTCTCTCGAAACTCCATGTCTGCTACCTGCGGGCCTCGAGACATCATCTCCTTAGTTACCCCTAGCCCATGGGGTGTAACATCTGTCTCCTACATGGGGACATGTGCTCACTGTAGAGTGCATGAGAACCTCAACATATCCTGATATGACCTATGCCTACACACACTTAAACAAATATTAGAGCATTGAAGGGTGGAAAACTCACCACTTTATTCATATAAGCAAAACTTCAAAAGATTCAAAATTTAAAACTATAATATTTCTTTAAAGAAAATTTTGCATTTTTTAAAAACTTCTAACTAACATGTAATGATTCGAGAATATGTATCACAACAACTATGCATATATGTAAGAAAACAAATATGTAAATCAAACACATGTACATAAATTTAAGCAGATGCAACTACATTATCATAACATGAATATGAAAAGGACCTACCTACTCACCTGGGGCCCAAGGCCCGTAGAAGTCAAAGCCCTAAATATGTCAGGTGAAATCGTACAACCAATGCAACCAACTGATCATCTCGTCAATGTATCTCCTCCTATGCTTAATTATGTAATACAACAAAGATACGTCAAGCACATAATAATAATGTGCATAAATAAGCATGTGATCAATCATGGAAAGCAACTCATGGAGGTGGGTGGGAGGGAGATGATTTTGTTGGAAATAATAGCCATGATTTTGATCCATCCATTTTTTAATAAGGCTACCAGATATAGGTGATGGTTCATCTTCTTCCTTACTCACATGATCACTGCTTTCTGAAGGTTGAGAGGATATGAAATATCCAAAGAAGACCTTATGATTTCCCAGAGAAATAGGAAGAAGACAAGGGACAAACATTGATATGGAGAAATAACCCTTCTCAATATTTAAAACAGGTTGCTTTTTATACATGCTTGCAAGTTCCTGCATATTGCCTCATGCTGAAAATATTGCTTCTTTATGGAATGGATCTCTGATTGTTCTGAGCTGGTCACATCCTTATGTCCATCAAAATTCAAGCATGAAGATGGTTGAGAATCTTCATCAAATAATAGTTATGAGTCCTCAAAAGGATAATCCCCAAGGTATGGCTGAAAATCAACACAAGTATACTGCAACAAGCCATCCCCCGGTGGATGAAAAAGGTATCTGGTCATATCATCATTAGGCTGCCAAATATCGTGTAACGTCCCCAAATCTGCTCAAAGGCCATGCCACATCAAAAATTTGAGCTCTGATACCATGTTGTGACGTATCCAACATCCTAGTTGAGTCTCGTTAGCTCATTGTAAAGTCTCCACCATTGCAACTTCACTATATAAAGCTCTGATATCAATTCTTTCTTCTACGAAAGCAACTCGTTGAAACCAACAACGCGCATGACTGACCTTGTGCTATGAACCACTCCCTTTTCCTAGTGTGTGCAACCAGTCTCGTACCATGCACAACAACTGTGTCTTAGAAAATATGCACGCTAAACCTTTATTGTGTTGGCTGCGTCGACTAGCCCTCAACATGCACAACATTTCTAGTTTCATGCTAGAACCTGTACGATTATTGTTGAAGCTACTTAACAAGATAACGTCTATAACAACAGAGATAACTCATAATACAACTCTGCATGCAACCATTCCTATGCCACACGTGGGATCTATCCCATTCATGTGCATATACTGATACCACTTTGCGCGCGCGATGATTCAAGACTTTCCTCAAAATTCCATAACGGTTACCACAAAATTATCTAATAGAAAACACTTAAACTACCATGCCCTACATTTGCGGCAATTATGCAGAAATAACAATATATGCACAACCAACATAAATATGTATCAATTCCATAAACAACAATAGCATAAGAACTCACAAGTTGAACCGTATATAAACACATATAAATCAGTCATATTCCATGCCCTGCTTATCCAACAAACATGCAGTTCTACAACATATATAATCCATGCACAAACACATATATACAATTGTATCACATAATATATTTAACATGTATATGCACACTACTCAGAGAATAATACACATAAGAAGACACTTATCTTTTGTTGTAATCCACCAATTGCATACAAACCTTAGACGTTCCGCCCAACCATAGACTCTGCCGCTCATAAACTTTCAACAACAAGTCATCCTCGAGTTGGGGCTAAAAATGCACTTGGGCAAAGGATTCCTAAGCCAAGATAAGGTTTATCCATAGTCAAAACACTTAGACAAAGGTGCCAACCCCCAAAAATAGACTACAGTCTCTCATTCCCCACATGTCTGTCCCACCCCAGGAAGTGTGCCCCTTCTCTGCTCAAGAGACCTTCGACTTCCCCACTTCCCTTCAAAGGCTTCAACAACATGCCGAAAAGGAAGTCTCAGAGCCCTATAGCTGCAATTGTGCACCTTGGGAAAATAATTCCCAACAATTCTCTCACCTAGAGAGAATACTTATGGGCCTAAAAATCCGCTTCTTCGACAAACACAAGAATGACAACCCACTTATTTGATAAACACGGGCCTAAAAACCCACTTCTTCAATAGCACACGGGCCTGACAACCCACCTCTTCAATCACACACGAGCATGACAAACCGCCTCTTCAATCGTGCATAGGCCTTCCCAAACACAAGGTTATGTGATGACAACAAGTTACAACAAGATGCAGATGCTTAGCGGAGGAAAGTTGGTCTACATGATAAAGGAATGAATGAATCCCCCTCAAAATACGCTAAGGTACAACAATATATTTGCATGATTATAACTGGACACTTGTCACCTTAAGAGATAGCTTAGCTCCACTTGGTGACCCATTCACATTCCTTAGGAACTTAGGATAAATACATATCCCATAAATATACTTTTGGAAATATTATTAAACTATTTCCTTTAAGCTTCACACCCCTTTCCCATTCTAGTGGAGTTTATCCCCCCGTCTCTTTTCATTTGATTGGTTTGCGTGCAGTGATATGTTTTATTAATATCTAATTGCAATTATATTTTACAAAAATAGGTGCATTGACCTTTGTTGCAATCCAAAATCTCCAGCCTAATAACCACGCAGACACTGTGGCCTCAATATACATATATACAAAGGCCCTCTGACCCCAAAAATATCCTTTCTACAAACATGTTCTGGTGTGCACTTTGAAGCAATCCTTGCGTACTTACCTAGTTGCGCACAAAGATATGAAACGACGCACACTCTTTCCTTGGTTCGTACGCACATAAATATTCACACACTTACTCAGGTGTGCGCAAAGCTATGAAACAGGTGCACACTCTTTCCTTGGTGTGTGCACACTAAACTATACCCAAGACTTGTGCGCCCCACGACTCACCAACCTATATGTACACTTACATTTACATTAAAATTGGGGTTCATCCTAGGGGTATTACATTCCCCTCCCCCTTATTTATGCACTATCCTAAGTGCATTATGTACAATCAAAACTTCAAAAGTATTCAAAAAGATATGGGTACTCTGCGCACATATCATCCTCATTCTCCCAAGTTGCATCCTCAGGACCGTAACAAATCCACTAGACCTTTACCGGTCCTATTGCTCGATTCTGGAGCAACTTGAATTTCCAGTCCAATATGCACACCGACTAAAATCGGAAGTCACCTTCTTGCTCCACCTTCCACTTCAATCATATGTGACTGAAAATCATCTTGCTTATTGTCTAGGGCTGCGTAGATCCTAGGTACATTTCTTCCCATGTCCTCCACGGTATCAACTTGCTGTATATTCTGAAAGATCCTCTCTTTTTCACCCATGTGAGGACAATCTATGTACACATGATCTCCCTCACAACTCCAACACTTCATTGGATGTTTCCTTGGTCTTTGCCCCATTGTCTTTGTCATTCTATCCTCCTTGGGAGTTGGTTGTCCCTGAAAATTATTTCTGTAGAATGGTGGCTTGCCCCCCTTCTTCCTCTGCTCCATATTTCCTTTCTTCTTGTCTTCCCAAGCCTTTTGGTAAGTGGATCTTCCTCTATGCTGATCATAAATACACTTGGCTCTCCTTATAGTTTCCTCCAATGTCTTGGGATCATCATACTGTAACTTATCATTGATAAATGATGAAATCCCATTCAAGCACCTTTGAATCTTAACATGTTCATCCTTGATGAAAGAAACATACTTCAATAGCTCTAAAAATCTCCTCTCATACTCATCTATGGTCATACTTCCAAGCTTGAGTTCAAAGAACTCCTTAATTTTCCTATCATAATAACGTTTAGTTAAGTATTTCTTTTGAAAATACCTCTTGAACTCCCTCCAAGTACCTTTCACTCATCAATGTGTTGTACTTGCACAAATGGGTCCCACCACTTTGATGCTTTCCCCTTGAGTTGGTAGATGAAAATTCTCCCTTCTACCCGTGAAGAGTAATTATGTAACCGAACGTAATTTCTCATGCCCAACAACCAAGTCTATGCATCCTCATCCTTATTGTGTTCACCTTCAAAATTAGGAGGCTTAATCTTATTAATTTCTCCTTGTAGCTCATCCACCCCAGACCTCCACTTGTTCTCTCCCAGTTGAATGTCTTGGAGAGTGATGGTGATGCCTGCCAACACTTCTTGTTTTTTTTCTCTCATCATGAGACCCGTGTCTCCTTGATTTTCTTGACTCAGTCTCCTTATCCATATTTTTCTCAATTATGTCCAAGCTCTGTAGTAACTTGATGTTGAATCTATCTTGTTCCTCCTTGGATTTCATAATCTTTTCATTATCGGATTTATAACTTTGGACATCCTTTTGCAAAATTTTTATGGTCTTCACCAAATTCATGTTTTTTTTTCTTAGCTTCTCCATGTCCATTTGAATCCGTACCCTCATCACCTATATTGTCATACATCCTTCTGACCTCATCTTCATGGTTGTAGGTTCTTTGTGCATCTTCCATGCTTCCGATCTATGTGTTGATCCTGTACTGATCAATTGTTGTTAACTCTGCAAAATGTCCAGGTAACAAGATTTGTTAGAATAAATAATTTATGAAAACCATAAATACTATGCACATTCTGTTCCATAAGTGTATCAAAATCCTTTCTTCTGATTCCTGGTGAATTTAATAGCCTAATTCAAAATTCTGGGAGAATATTTGGACTCTATCTAGGAATTTTCCTCCTCTTTTCTCTCCTTTTTTTTTTCTTTCAAAGATCGGGTGTATACCAATTTTGTGTTATACACCCATATCCATCACATGCACATGCTCTATACATGCAATACTGAGCGCACATACAACACACCAGTATTCAATGTGCACAACTTTTATATTGACACTAATATTTGGCATGCTCAACTTTTGGGTTCCACACATCATTATCTAGTGCGAACAACTTTTGTGTCGCACACCAATATTACACACAAATTAAAAATTTGATCTGCACTGCACCAACATTCACCGTGGTGGATAGAGGAGGAAAAATGGTGATATCTTGGGCATTTGACATCTATTTTCGATTCATGATGGACATAACTGAGATATAGGGATATTTAGTGAGAAGATAGACACAAGCAATTTCCTTCTTTTAGTATCATTTATTCTCCTTCTATTTTGTTTCAAAGAGAAATTATCCCCATTATAATTTCATGATAAAGAACTGCAAAACTAAAGTTGATTGGAAACTTGTTGGGTCTTCATGATTAACAGTTGAAGACCTTTTGAACTTTCCAAGTTCGAAAAACAAATTGGTCTCTATTTGATGGGTGAAAACACATCAACAACTAGCTCCAACTGTGGGACAATGATCCCTTGTGGATTGCTGAGAATCCATAATCATGGTCCATTGGGATATCGAGTCATCTCAATCCACTATCCTAATCCAAAAAATGCATATTGGAAAATTTCATTGAAAGAACAAAATAGATACATGAGAAAACAAAATTGTTCCTATCCTAAGCTACTTGGAGAGAAAAGCTACTTTCAAGTGTATGTAGAATTCCAATGTAGCCATGTAGATAGACAACTCAACTGACTATTCCCAGCCACGATTGACAATATTTGTTTCGGGGCAATGCTCCGAAGACATTCCTCCATTATGAAATGATAATAGTGCCATAGTGAGGTTGCAAAAATGAATTGTTGTTGAACATTTGTGGAGAATTGTAAGGTTGTCTTTTGTTTTTCACCAATAATCTCATTGTCTTCAGAAATAACATATAACATCCATGGGACCTCTTGTTGCAAACACCCTTCTTATTTTGATACTTGGAAGATATTTTATTCATTAAACTCTACTCCATACTAGCAATCAACAACTTATAAGTTTAATGTTAAGTGATAGCTTTTATTATTACTTTCATTGATCACATGTTGACATCCCTCTTTCAACTTTGTATAAACTAGTTGTGACCATTGTGAACCCACTACAACATTTTCACCATGATTATGCTAAATAAGATCTTCATGTGTATATAATAAAGGTTCATCAAATTTATCTTTCAACTTATTGTCATCACTGCTCTCATATTGAACATATGAGAGGTTTGAATTTTCCACCAATGAAGCATGTCGCGAATGGTATTCTTCATGAATTGAAACATCATGTTTCTCACTTTTTTTGTTTAGGAACATAATTTGACATAGAGAAATTTTCACATCTTTGATATGATTTCTCCTTTAAATCCTTTTCTTGAATCTTTGGGAAGTGTATTGGAAATTTCAAAAGATCGACACCACTTTCATGAATATTTTCTTCAATGTATTGAGCTTGCTACATAAACGCTCTCTAGTTGCACTTTCCTTCTTGCTTTAATAAAAATATCATATTCACGGGAAAATCATTTTCATAGCAACTAAAAATGATGAAATCATTTGGAAACATTTCATGAGAAATCTCATGAAGGAATTTCACAAATTTGAAAGTGAAATCTTTGATTGTTTCTTCCTCATTCATTTGGATTTCAATCAACTTCAAGAAAAGAGAATATGGATATTTCCTTGGGAAACATTTATCAAAAAATAATTTTTTTAATACATCCCAACTAGTGATGGTTTCGGGCAACAATGAATACAACCATTCACTAGAATTTCCTTTTAGAGTTAAAATAAACAGTTTGCATGCAACATCATTTTCAACCACATTATAAATATCACAAACACTATCAAACTTAACCAAATTCTTCTCTGCATCCTCATAATTATTTTTGAAGAACATAGGAAACTTGTCCATGGAAATATTTGGCAAAGGATGAACCTCTCCTTGCAAATTGAGTGGAATTTTGTGCAACTGTTTCTTTTTTTGAGAATCTTCTTCCTTTACTATAACTTGATAAAAATTGGTTGGGATTGGTAGTGAAGGAAAAACATCGTCACAACATGAAATAAATTCTTCAGTGGAATCATCATAAATATCTTCTGGAGATTATGAAATCTTTTTAGTGAATTCACTAGGGCATCTTTCTTTACAATCTAGAGTTTTAATGGAGTCACCAGGGAGATCCTCCTCCCAAATATTTGATGGTTCTTTGGTGTTTTATAAGTTGGTGTAACTGAATTGTGTTCAGAACTCTAATAACATATTTTCAAGGAACCAAAAGTTCCTTGAATGAGGTTTCCAAGAACCCAATTCATCTTAAATTAATCTTCCTGGAATATTTCCAAGACTTGCACCAAACATCTTGTAGTTTATTAATAATATATGATCCTAAAAAGAATCATATTTCTTGAAAAAGAATCATTTCCATTTTTTGTCTATGAAACCAACTTTTCGTTCTCTCCAGTATGGTTGCCAAAAATGTTGACCCTTTTTTCTGTCAAGGGAAAATGACCAACATTTGAGATAAACTCTTGTGGGGAACAAGAAGGAATCTCCTCATTTTTATAGAGGTGGTTCTCCTCTCTTTATACATTGGAAGATTTTTTGTATGGTTGGAAATGAATGCAATGGGTGAGTGCTAAAGAGAAAACCCCAAAAGATCTTCCAAAAAATTATCTCATTTGGCATATTTATTCATTAAGCACATCATCTTTTTCATGGAAAGAAAAATAAACATATATAAATGAAAGAGATTTGTGCAGAGTTTGCTTTCAACAGATAATTTTTCCTTCCTTTTAAAGTGTTGTGAACCTAGGATTAGATATGACTTTGAAAGACGAAAGAAAAGTAAAATGGAAACGTCATAAAATAACTTTAGATGAGCATTGCATTTAAAACTAAAAAACATTATGATGAACATACTCCAAAAATCTCATACTCGAAAATCTCAAAGTTTGAGAAATCATTAAAGTTATGCCCTGAAATATTTCTTTGTGGGATAAATTAATAATAATGTCCCAAATAAAATAAGCTTAAAAATGTCTTAAACAAGAGGGTTGAAAAAACATCAACAATATTTCAATGATAATTACATAAACTTAAAATAAACCGCATCTACTTTTTACAAGCATGGATCTTGCTCCTCTGGACCTGAAATGTCATGGGAATGTATGAAAGAATATTGAGAGAGTTGAGAAGAAAGGAATATGAAATGGAAAGTCAAGAAGACCGATTCACAAATATTTTGAAAGACATAACTTGCTTCTAGCAGAAATACCCATGTAGCAAAATTCTCTAATAGCCCATCGCCCCAATGCCAACCTTTGAATTTGCCTCCTCTTCTCTTTAATAATTTCTACTTCATATTCTTGAAACTTATTTTTTAGTTAGGGTTAGGATTTTGTTTACCCTCTTTTTGAGCTTAGTTATGTGTGCCATCAGTTGGTACCCACTTTAGAAGCTCAAGAATTTCTTTAAATAAATCAATTTATGAAAATAATTTGTTTTTAAGGATGGAAATAGTTTCGACTATAATTTCCTTTTTAGGACATAATAACTGATATTTCAGCCATTGAAACAAGTTCCAATGTGTTCTCATTTATTTACCTTTCTGAAGAGGTCTCGTTTTCTCAAAACTGACGTATGGATCAAAAGATATGAGCTACAGAAGATGGAGACTGAACCACTGTTGATATGTCTTCGTGGATTTTGAGCCTTAGATTTCTAATTCAAATTCTTTATCCCACATGCATTGTAGGGGGTACTCTTGAAATATTTATATAGAAATATCATCTCCATATTATTTGTATGTGAGTTAGAGAGATCCATAGAACTCCATGTATCTTGTGCATAACTTATCTTTTGACCATCACATCATTACCCAATAGTTGTGCCAACTAACTGTCTAGTCATCTCTATCCATCCACGTGTCACCTAGGGATAGGTCCACTTTGATGCCACATGTCCACATATACCAAGTTTTTACTTTCATGTGTTATTTGGAGGTGTGCCCATAACTAAAGGTAAATAAACTTAGGATAAGAACAATTATTGAGAAATGATAATAAAATAAATGAAGTGTTTACGTGAATGCAAAGGTAGGTAAGGAGGTAGATCTTGGTAAAAAGAGTAAGTATTAAGGGAAGTGTATTGGGAGGAGTGGGAATATGGATGCAAAGTATTAAGGGAAGTGGATCGTGAGGAGTGGGACTATGGATGAGAAGTATTAATGGAAGTGGATCAGGAGGAGTGGGACTATGGATGAGCATGAGGATAGGGGTTGTGGTAAGACTTAGTAAAAAGGAATTGTAAGGAATGACTAAGTCTTGAGGGAGGAGTGGGACTATGCATAAGCATGAACATGTACAAGTGGGATTGAAGACGAGCGGGAGAAGGAGAATGGCAAATGAGGGATTGCAGACCCACAGACTGGTGGACCTGCGCTAAAATTTAGAATTTGACTAAGTGTTGGGGAGGAGGAAAATGAAATAATGGAAAGGAAATGGAAAATATAAATATAAAAAATAACATATTAATTTCTGAAAATGGAAATATGTGAAGTATAGAAATGACTAAGTATAGAAATGGTGTGAAAGATTGGAAAAATGTCTAAGTATGGAGAGTAGAGTGGAAAGAGAGAAATGACTTTGGAATATGAAATAGATTAAGTATGGAGAGTAGAGTGGAAAGAGGGAAATGACTTTCTATGGAGAGGAGAGTAAGGAATGTGAGAGTAAGTAATAATACTTAGTCAATATTTCGAAAATGGAGGGGAAAATTGGTGAATAGAGGAAGAAAAAATGGTGATATCTTGGACATTTGACATCTATTTTCGATTACGTAAGATGTTGGATAGAGTTGAGACATAGGGATATTTAGTGAGAAGATATAGATAAATAGTTTCCTTCTTTTAGTATCCTTTCTTCTCCTTCTCTTTTGTTTCAAATAGAAACTATCCCTGTTAGACTCTCATGATGAAGAACTACAAAACTGAAGTTGATTGGAAGATTGTTGGGTCTTCATGTTTAACAGTTGAATATCAATGGAACTTTCCAAGTTTGAAAAATAAAATTGGTCTCTATTTGATGGGTGAAAACACATCAACAAAAGGATCCTTGGCCTTTCCATTACCCCTAGCTCTGTCTATATATTCTTGGAGATTGGATCACAAAGAGTCTTTTTCCCAAGAGGAGAGGATGTAGACGAAGAAGTTGTCTATGTTTAATTTTGCACTGAAAACATAATCCTTGGTTATTAACACTAGAGTTAGATAACTCTACATAATTCAAAGTTGATAGATCAAATTCCATTTCTACAAAAGATCCATATTGGTGAGACAAGAGGGCTATAATTCTTGCATTTACAGATCATATTGGTATCAGAGCAGTTAAATCCTTGACGATGACACAAATGTCAGTACTTTGAAGAAAATAATACTCGACATGGATAAAGCAATGATGACAAAAATGTTGGAAGACTTGAGGGCCATCAATGTGTAGATTCAAGAAAAGAATCGACACTTGAATTAACATGTACAAATGTTTGATTGAAGGATAGTAAAATTAAAATATAACGTTGAGACTTTTGCAAAACTAGTGCATTGCTAAAGAACCATTTTTTTGAACGTCAAGACTCCCTCATCGCTATTATTGCATATTTGAACAAGAGTAGAGTTCAACTTGTATAGTTGGGAGAGAAGGCTATTCATCTGGATAATTGGTAGGAGGAGAGATTCACTTGAATGATGGCTTTGCTGCACCAATAATTGGAAACAAAGGAGTAGGAATTGGCAAAGCTACAAGGAGCTATCCAAGATACCAAAGAAGCAAAACAAATTTCCATTGTTATTACAGAAGAAAACACCATCACGAAGACAACATCATAAGATCATATTCCATAGAAATTTCTCAAGAGAACTTGGGTGATTTTGAACGACATACTAGAAGCATTGGTTCCAAGATACTAAGGAATATTGACTATGATGGTCAAGGGATAGGGAATACAATTTAATGCATTGTAATCCCCATTGTATCTAAACCAAGAGTCAAACATGAAGGCCTTTGTTTCAATGGCACGGAGGAAAATACCATGGCCACGAAGATCAGATTTGTGAAGGAAAAATATGTTGCAGATTTGACCTACTCATCTTAAGAAAGTGCAATGGAAAATGAAGATGGAAACACACTACCACTCCATCCTTCTTATGGAATATTGCAAAAGGGAAGTGATGAGAAAATTTTAGACACTCAATCTCAACCAAAACTTTGGAGAAGTATCAAGCCAATCAATTGAAATAAGTAGTAGAAGAAGAAGAGGAAGAAGAAGGAGAAGAAGAAGAAGTATGGATCAGGGAATACATCCCTTATTTTCCATTGTTGCAAGAAGAAAGGCCATAGAAATACCAGTTGTTGGTATTATGAGGTATGCTCCTTATGTGGGAAGAAATGTCATCTTGAGGAATCTCGTGAGAGAAGCAATACATATACCACAATCCTAAATGTTTTCAAAGGAAGAATAGAAAAACATTTCTCCAATACAACAACAAACTTAGAGGCATGTGGAGAAAATAACTGTGCCCAACAATCCATAAAACAAGAACAAGAAATGTTGTCAACATTGCAAGTTGAGTGGGTTTTCAGAAGCCAAGTGTTGGATGCTTCATTGGGAGCTTCATCCTAGGAACTAAACAACCAAGAGAAGTGTGTGGATAGTGAATACTAAAGGGGATGAAAATAACCCTACATTTCCAACCCAAGGAGAAACAATTGTCCAAGGAGTTACAACAATATAAGAGGTCAGTTTCACCAATGAAGTGGACAACAAGTTGGTGCCAACATCAAAGACAACCTCGATCCAATTGTTGCCTTAAATATTGCAATAGAAGATTCCCTTCTTGGAGACGTGTTAGATATTGATGCATGGAGTTCAATGACATTAAAGGTTCCTTGAAACTCTCTGACAATAGACAAACAAACCATTGTTTTATGTGCTTGGTTTTTGCGATGAATTTGTTGTATGTATTCCAATGAATAGTTTAGATTAGTAGTTTCATCTACAACATTGTGGCAATAGGAAAACCATAGGATACATTAGTTTCTCCAAGTTATTTGGTATCCATCCTTTATACTATACAAATCTTGAGCCATTCCTCTCATCCTCAAGACTATAGGAATTGATGTTACCTACAACGATACACTTGGAAGAATTATCAATCATTTTGGGAAGAATAAAGTGTTGAGATTGCACACAAAGTAGGTCATTTAGTCAACATATCTACATAGACAAAGTGTTGTGAAAGCATGTGAAGCAACAAAAAATTTTCAAGTTGGAAAGCAATTGATCTCATCAGAAGAAGGAATTCCTCACTTCTTTTTGTTGATTGTTTCATGATGACATGATTGTTGAGATCTCATTGTTGAATGACTACTACATATATTTAGCAGTGAACACATGAAGACTAGAAATTGACTTGGCTTCCGATAGTTGCCAATACAAAGCATCTCCAACTCTGATAATGAAACAGAATTGCACATTCAATATGGGAATGGATCATGATTGAAGAGAGTTTCAAATTTGAATATTGCTCAGATTAGAGAATCAATGATTAGACCTCTACATAATGGGAACACGTGGATCCATAAACTAAATCCAAATCCATATCTAGAACCAAATCTAGAATCTAACACTGCGAGCTAGAGCCAGAGTCAGAGTCAAAGGTATTACGAAGAGCCAAAGTTGAGATCCATGTTCCTTAGAAGCAAATAAGAGGCACATTGATCTAGAAATTGGTTTCCTAGAAGCTTTTGGGGATGAAAGCCTCTCAATGTGGAGGTGTGATCTGAAATGGATCCACAACAAATATGAAAGGTTGATGAAAATTTTAGTACGCACAAAGTCAAAAAATAATTTAGGGTTTAAGAAAGATAAGGACAATGCCAACATCAAAGAAAATAAATGCAATAAAAGAAACATAAAATAAATGAGAAAAAACAAAATAGGAGAGAAGAGAAAAAGGGAGTGAGTAATGAAAGGGCAAGGAAGATTGGCCTTTCCAATTAACCCTAGCTCTAGTGATGTCTTCTTGGAGATCAAATTGCAAAAGGTATTTTGGCCAAGAGGAGAGGACACAGAAGAAGAGGCTGACTATATTTAATTTTGCACCAAGAACATGATCCTTAGAGATCAATATCAAAGATAGAGACCTCTACATAATTCAAAGTTCAAAGCTCAAATCCCATTTATGTAGAAGATCCATGTTGGTGAGACGTGAGGACCACACGTCCCACATTTATAGATCACATGTATGAACATTATACACTTTTTTCTACTACACAATTCAATTATTGCCATTCAATCTTGTGTGAAGGGTATACTCTTTTACTAGATATAGTCTTCCTTTGGACACTATTATCTATTGACATAACCATAATCCTAGTTTTAATTAACTATTTAAAATAACTTGAAACATAACATAGATGATATAAAGTCAAATATTCAAAGTGAAAATAAAGAGTACATAAAATATCATTGGGAATTGTCAACGTTTTGTGATTAAGATAGTTTTTGACATGATTTTTCCAAGCTTATATGAGACATAAATTTGCATCCTAATAAATTCTCAAGGGGATCTCTTTTCATAGAGACCCACTATCATGGACCTACAATATGTCCGAATTTTTCTTTGCAAACTTGAGTTTCTTCCAAGTCTATTTTGACATCTATGGTCGTGCGACATTGCCTTGCCTCAGCTACAGTGGCTTGGCCAGCCCGTGTTTACTACAACCAGACTAGACCTCCTCATTTAGGTCTATTCATCACTTCTCCTTAATATACAATATGCCAAATGCGATTAAGTCCGACTCAACCAAGTTCATTCAACAATAGGTACACGTTCAATTGTGGTCTTTAAAACATCCCAACAATACTTATACTTAGTCGATTATTGAATACTTAGCCAATACAATACATTACAAGAAACATAAAATTAATTCAAGTAAATATACTACAATACATGTGTATAGGCGACATCCAAAGAAGATGCCTAAAATTTATTGTAAGGTATCAAATGTATTATGTAGAGCATAATTTTTTTTTTTTATGACAAATATCAACGGAAAGAGAAAAATATAGAGAACAATAACACCATAAATGATACATTTATTTAAATAAATCCAAGTTCACTTTCCTCTTCGAGGGGGAAACCTCTAGTAGAACAAAGCTCGATTAGAAAATAATTCTCAAGAAAATACTCCCCCATGCTTTCTATTCCTATTTATACTATTTATATCTTCTAGAGAAAATTCTAGAGAAAGATCTTTCTAGAAGTGGAAGCTTCTATTAAGTATTCTTACATTAGACGTGTTCACATTATTACATAGGCCTTATTTACTAATGTCGTCCTTTATTACATATAAAACATATTTTTCTACCTACTTGAGGGGTTAGGGAGGTTAGGTACTTAACATGCCCTCCCCCTTGAAAAACAACCTTGTTCTCAATGCGTGAGATGGGGAAACTGCTGCATAATGGTATTCAGATCCCATGTGGCATCTTCCAGTGGTGTATCCTTCCACTGAAATAAAAATTCTTTGATGGTGCGCTAATGGATATGACGCTTGTGGTGGTCCAAGACCAATTGAGGTTGCAATCAAATGGATCCTTCTTCATCCAATTTAGGGAGACTAGTTTGAGTCAAGCACTTGGTTCCAATGACTTTATTTAATCAAGATACATGAAAAACATGATGGAAATTGGATTGATTAGGGAGAGATAAATTGTAGGCCACGGGCCCCACTTTCTTGAGAATTGTATAAGGACATAAAACTTGGGAGTAAGTTTCTAACAATGTTATGCTTTGAGTGAATTTTTCTTATAAGGTTGTAGACGAAGACACACCTAGTCCCCTTCAACAAATTGACGTTCTTAACTACCCTGATCTACTTGTTGCTTTATGTGATTCTAAGCCATGGACAAATTTTCTTTGAGGGTATGAATAATGGAAACTCGCACTGTAAGTGTGTTGTCGACATCCTAAACCTTGGATACACTTGGTAGGTAGGAGAGGATGGAAGATGGATTTTAATCGTAGACCACTTCAAAGGGAGTCATGCGAATGGAAACATGGTAAGATGTGTTGTACCACCATTCATCTAGTGGTAACCACTAAGCCTATTGATTTTTTTCTGTCAGACATGAAACAACTAAAATACGTTTCCAAGCACTTATTGATAACTTCAATTTGACCATCATTATGGGGAGGATAGGTTGTGCTGAGATGCAATTGGGTTCCCTGGAGATTGAACAATTCTTGCCAAATTTTGCTGGTGAAATTTGGATCACGGTTGAAGAAAATAGAGTGATGCATGCCATGTAATTTGAAGATATTATCCATGAAAATTTGAGCCACTGTGGATGCAGTGAATCGATGTTGGAGGTCATATAATTGAGCATATTTGGAAAGGTGATCGACGAAAACCATGATGACTAATTTATTTCCCAATTTGGGTAAGTTGACGATTAAGTCCATAGAAATATCCATCCATATAGCAGGTGGAATAAAGAGAGGCTGGAGTGTGCCTGGATTTTTTACAGTTTCTCCCTTATTGCATTGAAAAGTATCACATTTTCCCACAAAGGTGTGGATTTCCCATTTCATGCCTTCCCCAAAAAAAAATGTTTGATCCGTTCATAGGTTTTGTGAAAGCATAAATGACCAGTTGTTGGTGAAGCATGAAGTTTAGAGAGAACCATGGATTTAAAGTGAGACTATTTGCTTAAATACATGTGACCTTTATAGTGAAGCTCCTCATTGTGCCAAGAGTATCCTAGAGAAGCCTAAGGATCTTGTTGCAATTGTTGGATCATGTGAGAAATTTTAGGATCTTGAAACCATTCCTGATGAATGACTTGTAACCAATTTGCTACAATGAAAGAGAGGGAAAAGAGGGACCCTTCTTCTTCATATTTCCTTGAAAGACCACCAACAACGAAATTTACTTTTCCATTCTTGTAAATGATCTCATAATAATAGCCAAACATCTTGGTCACCCATTTATGTTGCTTGGGGGATGAATTCTTTGTTCCAAAAAATACTTGAGGCTACGATGATCAATTTTAATTTGGAAGCGTTTCCCCCAAAAATAAGGACGGTAGAGATTCACTACATGCATAATAGCCAACATTTCCTTTTCATAGGTGGATTTTACCAAATGGGGCTCAAAGAGTTGTTTTCTAGTGAAATCCAAAGGTTTGTCATCTTGCATGAGGATTGCCCTAATTCCTTTCCATGAAGCATCACATTCTAGGACAAAAGTCTTGGTGAAATTGAGCAGTTCCAGAACAAGAGTCGTGCACATAAATTCTTTTAAGGATTGGAAGGATTGATCTGCTACTGGATTCCAAGTAAAAACATTATTTTTAAGGAGAGCAATGAGGGGAGTTGCAATTTTTCCATAATTCTGAGCAAACTTGCGATAATATCCTATTAAACCCATGATACCTCACAAACTTGTAAGAGTTTAAGGATGGGTCAAATCCTTCATAGTTGTGATTTTCTGAGGATCCATATGAACAACATCATTGCCAACAATATGGCCCAAGTATTCTACTTCAGTATCTCCAAATCACATTTAGACTGTTTAAGGAAGAGTTTGTGTTTAGACAGTAAGTGTAAGACTTGATCCACATGGGCCATATGGGCTTGCCAAGTTTTATTATAGATGAGGATATGATCAAAGAAAACTAAGACAAAATGATGGAGGAAGGGGCAAAAGACATGATTCATGAGACTTTGAAAGGTGGAGGTTGTGTTACATAGGCTGAAGGGCATGACCAAGAACTCATAATGGCCCTCATGAGTTCGAAAGGAAGTTTTGGGAATATTGGCTTCTTTCATATGTATCTGGTGGTAGCCAAATCGTAGATCAAGTTTGACAAATAATTGAGCACCACTCAACTCATCCGAAGGGTCATCAATGATAGGAATGAAGAATTTATCTTTAATGGTAATTTTGTTGAGGGATCTAAAATCAGGACACATGTTCGATGTTCCTTCTTTCTTGAGTACCATGACAATAGGAGAAGAATAAGGGATAGTACTAAGATGGATAACACCCACTGCTAGCAATTCCTAAACAATTTTCTCAACTTCATTATTTTGGGTAAATGGGTGATGATAAGGATGAACATTTGGAGGAAGACTACAAAGGACAAGGGGAATGAAATGATAATGGGTGCCACATGAATGGGGAAATCTTTGTAGGTTGTCAAAAATATCTTGGTTTTTGGAGAGAAGAGACTTTATGTAGGTATAAACAATAGGGGAGGGGGTATCAATTGCTTGAATGGCATGGAGTTGTGAAATAATGCCAGAGTGGCCTTTTTGAGTAGTTTATCCATTCGATGAGAATTGATGATCTCAGGAGAGCCTTCCATGATGCCTTGGAGTTGATATTGTTTTCCATTCTATTGGAAGCGCATGGTTAAATCCTTGAAATCCATGGTGATGAGGCTGAGTGTGCATAAATATTCAACACCGAGGACAATGTCACAATCGCCCATGTCAATAGAAAACATATGATATTTCAGGTGGTAATGACCAATTTGAAGGCACATATTTTCACAACGCTCCTCACATTTCATGAAACCACCAATAAAAATCATGATTTGAAAATTGTTAACGACACAGATATAACACATGGTCTCTTGGGAAATGTAACAATGAATAAATTGTGGGTGCCACCATTATTGATTATGATGATGAATTTCCTGTGCTTGATATATCCAATTAATTTAATGGTTTAAGGAGTAGATACACCAGTGAGGGCATTCACGGAGATAAGGGGTTCAAATTTTAGGGGGTCAAAGGGTAGGGTATGACCATATGCTTGGGGTAGATCTTCATGAGGGGAATCAATGACATCCTCTTCAACAACATCCTCATAAATGGCTATAAAAATATTTTTCTCCTTACACTTTTGCCCTAAAAAATATTTTTCAGCATATTTATAGAAAAGACACTTCAATTAGCGTTCATCCATTTCGGCTTTGGTTAATTTTTGGACCTTAAGAGGAGAGGAAGGAGGGGCGAGAGTGGTGAGCCAGGGATGAGGAATAAATGAGGATTTTATGTTTTGGGAAGATACTAGCTATTGTGCTCCCCTGGCACGATGAGTAGCTTCAAGCCAAGTCAGGGGGTGAGCCATTAGGACATGGGCTCGTATATCATCCTTCAGACCACTAATAAAACACTCTTGGAAAAAAGTGTCTGAAATGTCATCTGTTTGGAAAGCCAATTTCTAAAAAGCTGCTATATATTTTCCACTGTACCTGAATGTTTTAGCTTGGTTAAACAAACCAAATGATGCGCGTCGGTGTTAAAGCATTCATACATGACTACAACAAACTGAGTCTAAGCAATATACCCTCGACATGAATTTTTTTTCATCGCCACCATTGCCATCGTTCAAGATCCAAATAAAGGACATTGATACAAAGTTTGGTCAATTCATCAGTAATTCCATGCAAGGAGAAACAATTTTCCATTTGAGTGACCCACCCCATAGGATTCGAGCCATCAAAGTCGTTCACCTCAGCTTTGGGAAGATGTGGTTCACAATGAAGGTGGTTGGAATGAAAGGCCATGGAATGGGAGGAGTCAATGTCGTCTTGGTATGAAGGTTTTTCATAGGAGGTATGGCCCCATAATTGACTCATGAGTTTTTTCATCTCTTCAGAATGGGTGTGCAGGGACTGCTTCACTTCTTTCATCTCGATAGAGAGGCCGTAAACATTGGATTTGAGGGTAGAAATATTGTAATTGATGTGTTTGATGTCAGTCTTGTTTTGGTCGACGTCAGTTTGCAAGGAATTGATGGTGGTGTCAAACGCTTGGTTGTGGGTGTGGGCCATTTGGGAATTAGGCAGACAAGCAGTGGGTGAGTGGGTGGGACCATAGGAAAAAAAGGATTATAAGTGATAGATACTACTACAATCAGGGGGAAGAGAGAAATCCAGTGGGATAGGCCCCAAATAAGGGTGTCGAAAGGGTTGGGTGGGACCACGAAAAAAAGTCTTATAAGTGATAGGTATCATTGGGATTGAGGTGAAGAGAGGAATCCAATTGGACATGTAGAAAATAAGGGTGATGATGGGACCACTATAATTTTTTTTTAATCCTACGGAGTTATGCTATGATCTGAATAATTCTGTAATGATCAAATGCCCAAATTTTTAGTAAGTGAAATTGTGTATTAAGTTCACAACCTGGATGCAGGAGACAAGGTTGTGTGATAGAATTTCCGCTGTGTGTTTGTTCTATTATGTTTTGACAACAAGGGTTGGGGTTTTGAGGCTTCCTACAGACAAGGGTTTTCTCTGTGTTATAGCTCTCTGATATACAAATGGGGTCCAACAATAGTAATCGGCCCAATATCTCATGGCACTAACTAAGGAGGCCTGACCATACCCTTATCCATACCACCCGATTACCCAAGTATGCGAGAGGGATCTTCCCAAGTGTTGTTCTTGGTGCCACTATAGCAGTCATGCGACTGATAACCTAATCTAGAGATGGTTTTAGGAAACCTATGGGACTCCCTATATACTTGAGGGTACGTGGGAGTGAACGATCGTGTACATGTTATGTCTAATGTGTTACTACTCGAAGAGGTACCAACATGGGTTATAGAGGTTTCCAAAAAGGTGAAATAATGTGTTTTGAGTAAACTATGAAACCAATTGTATTTCCTATGTGTAGTCCTCTCCAACCAGAGATTTACTCCTTGAATGATAGATCATTGTGATTTAAAGACATCGGTAGTACACGTATCTAGCTTGCAAAAACAATGTCTGAAATTTTGCATTGGAAAATGCTCTAATACCACTTTTAAGGTAATAGATGTATTCTGCAGAGCAGAAACAAAATTGTTATGACAAATATCAATGAAAAGAGAAAAATATAGAGAACAATAAACCATAAATGATACCTTTATTTATAGAAAGCCAAGTTCACTTGCCTCTTTGAAGGGGCAACCTCCAACAAAGTGGAGCTCAATTACAAAATAATTCTCGAGACAAAAATTCCCCATGCTTTCTACTCCTATTTATATTATTTCTATCTTCTAGAGAACATTCTAGAGGGATATATTTCTAGAAGTGAAATATTCTATTAAGTTTCTTACATTAGACATGTTCACATTATTACATATGCCTTATTTACTAATGTCGACCTTTATTACATAGAAAACATATTATTCTACCTACTTGAGGGGTTAGGGAGGTTAGGTCCCTAACATTTATTATGAAGAATGTTAGAAATATACAACAATGGAGTTGCACTCTTATGTGTGCAACTCTATTATAGAAGTACAATGAGTCTACGAAAATATTTCCTTCTGCATACTTCCCAACAAACTTGCATGATCCAACCCCTGAAGTAACTACAGGTATGCCTCCTGCAAGTCCCATCTTTTTCTTCTTCTCACTTAGCCAATGCAATTTGGCCTATTATGCCAAACTTGAACTTAACACAATTTTAGAGCTCCTTTACACTTTTGGTGAATGATGATCAATGATTGATTGATTCCTTATCACCTTTAAGGTGTCCACTATTTATACAAGAATTTCCTTGCATTTGTCTCCTTCTTGGGCATAACAAAACCCCTCCAAGACTAAGTGGAATCAAGTGTTCACATTGTCAACTTTGACTATGCTTGATAGTGTCATTGCCCCCTTCATGACTTGTTCATTGAGCATCCATTGTCCAATGGTATTGTGCCCAATGTTCCATGTTCCCAACAAGTGCGCCCAAGGTACCCAAGTTTGCCCATTAAGGGTTCACCCAACAAGTGTGTCAAATTGATGTGTGCCTGATGAATGTGTGTCTAGTGGCTATGTGCCCAATGAGTGCACCACACAATTGCACTCCACAGATGCTTGTGCTCGAAGGAATTTATACTACTCGTCGCAACCCCCAAGTGCGGAACACCCAATTCCTTGAGTCTGCATGTAGCCCAAGCACCCAAGTCTATAAATACAATCAAGTTCTCTATACCACTTTTTCCATCATGCACAGTGCATATTTGCCGATGAGGTTACCCATGACAACCTTCTTTTCCTTTCCTCACTAAGTTTCCCTTCAATATTCTCTTGGTCTCGCCAACTAATGCAAGCTACCAAGGTTTGCGGTGTGCCCAATCTATGAGCAAGGACATCTAGAATGTTCATGGTGCACCTTTCCAATAGCCCAAGGCACTCCAAAACTGAATCTTCTAGCCATTAACCTTACATCAATTTTATCTGTGATAGTCAATGTCCACCAAAGTGTCACGTTGCAGAAGTGCCTGAAGCCATTCAAGGCTAGGGCCTTGCATCCTTCCCCACTAAAAATTATTGATGTCTCAACAATATCATCAAGAACTTGTTGTCCTCCAAGTATGTATTCTAGACACATGCATCCATCCATGGTTGGATTCTCTAACCACTTTACCCTATCCTTACTAGAATTACCTGTGCAATTGCTCACTCTCCATTACTTCCATTGAACAAAGAATTTTTTCCCAACTTTGTGGGAATGCTCTTGTATGCCTATGTTGTTGTTACTGCCTTTTGCTATAGTTTCAACCTCAATCTCCACTGTTTCTATAATTGTCTTCTACTGCTACGACAAATCAACCTCCACTTAGAAGGTTGTGCAACCATCCATGTGTGATATTTTTCAATCTTACTATTGCTTCGATATTTTTGGTCAGTCTTCCATGCTTCCATACATTGAACTTCTCCAAGACTACTGCAACTTAGGAATCCCCAAGTCAACTCCTTGAGAATGTTTTCATAGTGCTCAAATTGGTCACTTCCCTTCACACTTTAGCCTATATGTACAACTCTATTGTACCAAGGCAAGGTCACCAACTTCACCTCCAAACTGTCAAGTCACCTACTGCAACCCAACACTTCCAACTCCTTCACTGATCTTGGCACCTTTTCTTGGTGCACTTGAGCTCCACTTCCAACTTCTAGGAAACAAGATGCCTTAAGGAAACTGTCAATGAGAAGAAGGCGGTAGATAGAAATCACAACCACTGCCCTTAAATGCTCCAATAGTCTATCCAAAGTCTAAAAAGTGCAATGAGCCAACCAAAAATAGTTACAACCTATTACTAAGAGATGCATGTTTGCACCAATACTTATATCACCTTCAACCAACTAGTTCACTCAGATAATCATCCTCAAATCTATTCAAGGAGTGCTCTACCTCATCCTAGGTATATGAAGGTGGGAAAGCACCTTCCAAGTAGAATTGGTATGCTTTCTAGTCTAAGTCATATAGGTTGAATGCACACTTTTTCTTGGTCAAATTCTTCACTGTCTCATCCACTACTTTGGCACTATCATCATGGTTGCACAAGGAAAGGTATTCACACATTTCATCCTTCTAATAAAATGACTCCTCCCTAGTCAACATTTCACTACTTTGGGAACCTCTATTGATGCCTTAGGCTCCACTACTCACTTCTAGGAAATGATCCTTTTTTGGCTTTTACCAATGAAAGGAAGGTGGCAGGTGGTTGCCAAAACAACCTCTAACAACTGTATCAAGGCTCTGTCAAGAATCCATTATAGGATTCAACCCAACAAGATTTTGACCTTTTATCATGGGTGCACCCAAACCTACTATTAAGGCACACAAAACTTGCAAGGTTTCCACTGATGTTCACTCATCCTATGTTGCATTATTCTTCCCTTTTCTCAATGTACAATCACCAACATAATGGTTCCCTGTACACACCCAACAAGCAATATCCTTATTCTTAGCTTCTTGTTGACTTTTCTAGATCAATTAGGCCTTCTTCCTTTTTCCTTGGTGTTTCCTATATATACCTCCTAGGTTTCCTTAATCTCTAATCTTGGTCTTGGATCTATCTATTCTTGGTTTTCTTCCAAGACTACAACTTTCCAAGGGAATTTTTTTACATAGTGGTTCTAGTCACACATAAAACATGCAACCCACTTCTGCTATATTATAGCCTCATCTTCTACCCTATGGTTAGATGTCTCCTTAAGATGCAATCATAACAAATTTATCGACTTAACGAGAAGTGTGAACTCAAAACGAGAACTCTAGCTCTCAAAACTCATATTTTTGCGTCAAAAACACCAAAATCAACCTTCAAATCAATAAGTGGTGCTATTGGTAACACCCTTTTTTTTCAAGGCTAGAATTACAATAATTTTCCACCATGGCTTTAAATTCTTATAAAATTGCAAACAAAAATGTTAAAATCAACCCTCAAATCAAAAAGTAGTGTTCACAACATCACCTCTCTTTTTTTTACGTCAAAATTACAACTTGTTTGAAATCGTAGTCTTGACAACCAATATTGTTTTGAACAAAAACCTTAAAATCAACCCTCAAATCAAAATGTCGTATTCATAGTATCACCTCTTTTTTTTTGGAGGTTAAAATTACAACTTGTTTTTAATCGCGGTCTTGACGACCAGTATTGTTCCAAACAAAAACCTTAAAATCGACCTTCAAAACGAACATTAGTTCTAGCAATAACGCCCTTTTTTTTCCCAAGGTTAATATTACAACTTGTTTGAAACTATGACCTTGACAAATGTTAACGTTGCAAACTTAAACCTCTAAATCAAAATGTAGTGCTACAAATGACATTCATTTTTCATTCTAAGGTTAAAATCACGATGTTTATAAAACCAACACCATTAGAAACAAAATCATAAAATTAATTAATTAATTAATTAAAAACAAATATATAGAAGAAAACAAGCATATTTTTTTAATACACACATCATTGTGTTTATAGAAATTATAAAAATAAAACAAAAAACAAAGATAACAAATAAAGAATTAAAAAACTAAACAAAAAAAATTACAACTAAATTGTATAAATTATTATTATCATTATTTTATTAAATATATTAAAAAAATTTAATATTAAACCAAATAATGAATAAAAAATAAATTGATTTAGGCAATTAAAAAACCAAAACAAAATTAATATTATATAAATAAAAAAACCTAAATTGGAAAAAAACAATTTAAAATTTAAATTATATTTTATTTTATTTTCGCTTGCTCCTCCTGTTGGTGCCCACAAGGTCACCACTCCACGAGAGCGGTGGCCCTGTGGGCACCGACAAGAGGGTATGGTGCGCCAATCACTCTTGTGGAGCGACGGTCCTAAGGGCATCGACGGGAAGAGAGGTTGTAGGAGAAGGGGGGGAGGGAAATTCCTGAATTGCCATCCCCCCTCCTTGACATTCTATTTTGTCTAAACTATTAAATTTTATCTAAAATATGGTTTTTTTATATTCAACTTTTTAGTTTTTAAATTTATTTTATTTTTAAGAAAATTATGTGTTATGATATTTTTTAATTATATGTTTTAGTATTTAGATTTTTTTTTCGTCCATTGGATTTAGTTTGGGTGGTTGGGAGGAATGCTTGTTACCCTCCCCACCTAGGTTCAATTCCTTGTGAGTGACACGTTGTGCCCTTAAATGGGTCTATAAGATGCTCTTGTTGTTGAGCTCCCAATATTCTAAAAATACTAGGCCTCCCTATGTTCTCTCGCAAATTTCGGGGGGGTTTTCCGTAGACGTAGCAAGCACCGATATCCGGTACCATGAACCACATGATGAAAAATAATAGATTTATTTTTTAAATTTTATATATTTTCACTATATACATATACATGTTTAAAATTTTGTTTCAATTCTATTTTTTTGTAATTTTGAAAAAACTATACATTATAATATTTTTTTAATTTATATTATATATATATATATATATATATATATATATATATATATATATATATATATATATATATATATATATATATATATATATATATATATATATATATATATATATAAAAGAAAGAAATTATTAAGCTTTTTCAATGAAAATATTCATTTATATATAGATGTTTGAAAGAAACATTTATTTTCATTTGTTTTAGTTTTTTTTTGTTAATTAATTTTCTTTCCTTTTTTTTAATAATTTTATTTGTATTAGTGTCAGTTTTTTAGGACTTGATTTGAAAAAGTTGCAATTTTAAGCTTTAAAAAAAAGAAGCAAATGTGCTACTTATAGTAATATGTTTCAATTCATATGTTGATTTTGGGGTTTTAAGTCATAATGATATTAATTGTCAAGGCCACAATTTTAATCAAGTTATATTGTTGACCTCAAAGAAAAGGGGGTGCTATTGGTAGCACCACTTTTAGTTTTGGGGTCAATTTTAAGGTTTTTGTTTGAAATGGTACTAGTTGTCAAGATCACGATTTCAACCAAGTTGTAATTCTAACCCCGAAAAAAGGGGGCGATGATGTGAGCACCACCTCTTGTTTCAGGGTCAATTTTAAGGTTTTTATTTGTAACTTTGCAGATGACGATTGCAAAATTTTGTAATTTTAACTCTGAAAAAAATGAGTGCTATCGATAGCACCATTTTTTGAAATGAGGGTAAAAATAGCCTCTAAATGCGACCTCTAAGAAAACGAGAACTCTAGAGAGCTCTAGTTAAGTTGGTAACTATGTTTCATTGCCTTTTTTGGTCCACCAAAATTTCCAACCTATGAAACAAAGGTCTATTTTTAATCTGACTTCTTTCGAGACCCTTTGATGGTGTTGTACGATATCCATGACATCCTTGACCAACTGTCTATAAGTCACCATTTGATCTATTGTCTCCATTATAGGTCTTCCAGGGAATACTACCTTGCTTGACTCAATGTTTTATCTCCGCACTCAACACTTGTGTTGCTCCAAGTTTGACTGATCTGAGACATCTTTCATTCCAAAGACTTAGCCTTGGTGGTGACTTCTTCCACCTTTCCTAACTAATTTCTAACAACTTCAACTAACTAATCCATTGATTTCTCCAAAGTGCTAATTAGTCCTTTCTTAGTCTTTATGAACCTTCTTGCATGACTCCTATCATAGTCTTCACGAGGTAGGGAAAAGAGGACTTGTTTACCCTTTGAGTATGCCATCGATCTTCTTCCAAACATGGTCACTTTTCAAAGTGAATGTTGCTTCAGTCTTCAAGCATGCTACTAGCAAACAACAAAGAACTTAATAGTTATGTGCGAATGACTTGCCTGGTTTCCTATTGTACCAAAGCAAAGCAACTACTTCATCGAGTCTCCAAGTCACTCTTGTGGTTGCCTGACAACTTGTCTCAAAGTGCTACTTTTCCTCAAGTTCACTCTGACGTGACGAAGAGTGCTTGAATTTCTTTGATACCACTTGTTGTAGTAGTGATAGTGGTGAAGAGCACAAAAATGTCTCAAAATCAACTCTGATACCACCTTTCCTTCAAAAAGTGGTAAAAAACATGTTCTAATACCACATGTCACAGACCTATAGTCCGCCTAAAATTTTCTTTACAAACTTGATTTTCTCCCAAGTCTATTTCAACACATGAGGTCATGTGGCATTACCTTGCCTCGATCGAAGTGGCTTAACCAACCCATGTCTACTACAACTAGACTATGCCTCTTCACTTAAGCTCTACCCATAACATCGTCGTAAGCAATAATTTGCTAAATGCAATTAAGTCATATTCAACCAAGTTCATTCAACAATAGGCATACGTCCAACCCTAGCCTTTAAAACATCCCATCAATACGTATATTTAGCCAATTACTCAATACTTAGCCAACATTATACATTGCAAAGAATATGATGTTCTTCCAAGTAAAGAGACCACAATACACATGTGTAGGTGGCATCCAAGTTGGATGCCTTAACTTTATTATGAATAATATTACAGATATACAAAGGGAGTTGCAATGCTTTACCTACAACTCTATTATACTAGATGTACAATGAGTGTAGGGAAATATTGCTTCTAGCTACTACCCAAAAGACTTGCACAATTCATCCCCTAAATCAATTGTAGGATTTCCTCCTACACGTATTGTCTTCTTCTTTTTATTTTCACTCAACCAGTGCAATTTTCCCTGCTGTGCCAACCGTAAACTTAGCGCAATCACATAACTCCTTTACACTTTTGGTGAATGATGATGAATGATTGATTGATACCTTAACACCTTTGAGGCATCCAATATTTATACAAGACTTTCCTTGCACTTGCCTCCTTCGTAGTGCCCACATCGCCAACTTCGATTGTGCCTAATGGTGCCATTGCCCCTTTCATGACTTTTCCATTAACTGTCCAATGTCCAATGGTGTTGTGCCCAGAGTGCCATGCACCCAACAAGCACACCCAAGGCACCCAAGTGTTCCTAACAAGGGTGCACCCAATAAGTGTGTCCAATTGATGTGTGCCTGATGGATGTGTTCTCAATGAGTGCATCCCATGATTGTGCTCCATGGATGCTTGTGCTAAAAGTCACTTCTACTATTTGTCGCAAGCCCCAAATGTGGAATGTCCAACTCCTTGGGTCTGCATGTATCCCAAGTACCCAAGTCTATAAAATCCAGTCAAGTTCTCCATGCCACTTTGTCTGCCATGCATAGTGCATATCTATGGACGAGGTTTCCCACGAAAAACCTCTTTACATTTCCTTGCTAAGTTCCCTTCCAATATTCTCTTTGTCTAACCAAGTAATGCGAGTTGCCAAGGTTTGTTGTGCACCCATCCTATGAGTAAGGGTGTTTGACATGTCTGTGGTGTGCCTTGCCAATGGGCCAAGACACTCCAAAACCGACCCTTCTAGCCATCAACCTTACATCAAGTTTGTCAGTGTCGGTTAGTGACCACCAAGGTGATCATGCAACATAGGTGCCCTAAGACATTCAAGGCTAGGGCCTTACACCCACCCCCTTGTGTAGAGAGGTCTATGTGGAAAACTAATATGACCAACACAATCTCTATCCATCTACATCACCTCCCTTATTGTTGATTACCTAAACCATTCTTAATAAGAAGAGTAAAATTTCGTATGGTGATTCAAGATTTTACTAATTTTAATACAATAAAAAAATCAAGATCACCTTCACTAACGAAATTTCAAACCTTGAAGGACGACGCGTCTTCTAATCCAACGTATATCTAGCTCAATTTCTGATCAACTATGGGGAACCTACTAGACAATCCCAATTATATTGGCTTCGTTCGTTGATTCATTCTCTCACCCTCTAATCCAAAAAATATTCACTTAGAACTATCCCTAACAACTTACAAGTGGGTAACTTCACAGAGATAGATCCTTAGTTTGACTAAACTACCAACCAATCAAATTGGCTTGAAGAGAAGCCAAAACTCGACTTGGCCACATTTGTGGCAGTTTGATATAGTTAGATTTCAATATCAATTTGAATCAAATTGGACATACGAGTTCATAAGATACTTGAACTCTTCCTTCGTAGACATACATAGCTTTCCATATCCAATTGATATTCTGAAATGCTTGTTAGCAATTTCCTTTGTTTCCCTTGCTACCCCAACACACATTCCTTTGTTGTTGAATATCAAAATCAATTCAAACCCTTCATAATCTATTTCCCCTCAAGAAACTCTTCCCAAAACCTACTCAAGGTTGCTAATAGTTCTTTACCAATTGCATATATGCCCTTCTTAGGTGATTGGATGCACTCTCGAAGGTTAGTGGATGATGACTAGTACACGAGTTGAGTTGCTAGTTCTGGCATTTAATTGCATAACCACCATTGTGTTAATATTATCCTTTATTTATGGGAAATATTATATCTTTGGTTCGATCCTAACTTTATGTTCATTAGCTTTACTTGTGGTGCAATTTCCCTGGGGCATTGTGTCATTCCCTAGGACTTGTAATAGAAACATATATACTTTTATTGTATTCATTTATTTTGACTTATCCTATGTCTATTTCCCCTGATATATTTCATTATATTTTTTTTCTTTGTAGCTTTTATGAAAATATCCTTACCTAATTTTTAATATTAAATGGAACCAATTAAAATGGGATTTATTCAATTGTTAAAAAACAAAGTATAATTGATTGTTGTGCAACTCTTGTCACCAACACATTGATGTTACTATGTTTCCATTAACCACTACGTACTCACTTTGTACAAAAAATTGTCTACTATCTCATCACCCTCAAAGATCACAATACACACAAAGCTTTCACTCGTCTAAACAAGATCTTTCAAAAGTAGTTGTACAAGCATAAACATATCAATTCATTCTTGCCATAAAGTTTAAATCAAACTATCATTAATTTAAACAACATGGCTTAAATTAACCCTTTTGCTTAGGTATTCCCACAATCAATGTCTAGATCTGTGTGTCAATAGATCATATGTACAACTTCTAAACTTCATAGATACCAAGGTTTCATCATAACACCACAATCAATGTCTACTTCTATGTGTCAATAAATCATATGTACAACTTCCAAACATCACATTTTCATCATAACACCATAATCAATGTCTAGATATATGTGTACATCTTCCAAACATCACATATACCAAGTTTTTATCACAACACCACAATCAATGTCCTCATCTATGTATCAATAAATCATATATACAACGACCAAACATCATGTATATACCAAGTTTTCATCATAACACCACAATCAATGTCTAGATTTGTGTGTCAATAAATCATATGTACAACTTCCAAACATCATATATAAGTTTTCATCATATATTTATCAAGTTGCAACACACATGTAATGATTTATAATCGAAAAATTATGGTCATATGTACATAAAAAAGGGTATAGACAAACTTGATAAAGATGACATTTATGCAATGTGTATTTTCAATGGTCTTGTCATTTCATGTTGTCAACATACTCTTTGTTAAAGTATTGTCTTTTTAGCACTTCACACCATCTTCATTAGATGCACATTATCAAATGATTACTTAATTATAATATGAAAATATTGATTAATTAATTACATAAATATTTAAGCTTTATTTTTATAATGATGAAAAATATTGCACTTTGATTTCAATCGGTGAGTTTGAATCGTGTATTCATCTTACTACAAGATTATGTTTTAAGAGTTTCGTTTTCGTTATAAGGAAATGAAGAGTTATTAGAAATGGGAAGATAAATGTCATCAAATATAGAGTGAAGCTACATAGATTTTATACATTATATGAGGTGTTCATTGCAATGTTGTGTTAAAAGATCAATGTTCTATGAATTGTATGATAAGATTTCATGTCATTGTGCATACTTTTGACTTGTGACACTCATAGGGACATTATCATGTGACGATGTCATCATACAATAAACAAAGTAGAAATCGCACAACTTCACATTTTTTTTTCTGACAATGTCATCATACAATAAACAAAGTAGAAATCACACAACTTCACATTTTGTTTGAGGATACCTATCCTCACCATATAAGAAGGGGTTCTCTTAAAAAGTTCATAAAAGTTTCATGGTAAATCAAGAAGAATAAAATGATGTTGTTAAAATGATGTTGTTGACGAAACATAAAGTAACTTGGAGAGGAAATGGAAGTTATGATAGATGAACCCTAGATAATTACATGAGATAGGATTGTGGAAAATTAAATAGCCCCACATTACAAATTCAGTATTTGCAAAAGGCAATTGTAATGTAAAGGAAGGAAAATGAAGTTATAATGAGTGAACCTTGGTTAATTACACAATATAGGATTGTGGAAGATTAAATAACCCCACATTACAAATTCAATACTTGTAAGGCAATGTTGTTGAAGTCAATACAAACAAAAGAGAATGACATGCCAAAATGTTTTAAAAAACACTCTTCCTACAAAGTACACTAGAAGTGAATGCTCTCATATATCATATATTAAGAGAGTAAGATTTACTACAAAGCTTTATTGAAATCATTGAAATCTCAACATTTAGGATTAGAAATAATGTCAAAGAAGTTACTTCATGATATACATTGGGAACAATCTTTCTCACCTTTTCAGTGGTTCCATGCTCTGAGAAAAAAATGACATATAAACACCCATATGGCAAATTAAACGTAACTAACGCATTGCTCAAATTTTCTTGTCATAGTTGTGTTGAAGCTCATTCCCCACCTAATAAAAGGGGTCATGATGACACCTTGTAACAACCTCACTGCAATACACAATCAACAACACTGAAACACTACTAACATATTTAACACATTTTTTTCAACAACACTGAAACACTACTAACATATTTAACACATTTTTTTTCTTACTTATGGACCTTACTTACTTCCATTTCTTTCTATGAATAGCACTTGATGTGATGCACTTATTTCATGATACAGACAAATACAAGGAAAGGGAATGAACGCTTATTATTATTAAGCTTGTTGTATGCCACCACCATTAATCACAGTAAAACAACCTACTCAAACAGTATCAAGGTGAAGCATTATATAAAAACAGGCTAATTCAAACAACAAAATGGACAACAAGGTATGAAAGAGAAATGAGACAAATTAGATCAAACAAGAGTAAGATATATTAAAAGAGTAGCAAACTCTGGTACAAGTTACATTTTCCACACACTTTAGAGAGCAGCATGTCTGAATGGGATTTGAACATGGATGACACCACGTACACAGTGAAATGCAAAATGTTCCATATATAACTGTACAGACATGTAGTACTTGCAATAATGTCAAAAAACTTCATGGGAAGTTCCACAATTTCCAATGGAGATCATATACAAAATATGTCTGGAACTTGAATGCCATGGCTATCAGACAAAAAATTATTGGGAAGTTCCACAATTTCCAATGGAGATCATATACAACTATGTCTGGAACTTGATTGCCATGCTATCACACAAAAAATTATCCTATGGCCTCTACAAGAACTGATAATTTAAAGAGGGGCTTTTACAGGAAACTATGAGTTTGAATTACAGCCAAAAACTGAAAATCACAACAAAAAGTTGCAGAGAAATTCTAAACCCTACTTGACTTTTCTTTTTTCCAATTCTTGCAAGCACAACGCACACTCTTCTTGCAACAGCTCCAAGCTTCGGCAGAAGACTCTGAGCTCCTCCAGCCGATGGTTGCGCCATTTCTGCCGCAATACCTGGGCCTCTACCGCGCCCAACCCGGGGAACTCCTTCACAGAGCGCACAGCCTCAATCAACTCTTTCATTCTTCTGGACAAGTTTGAGCACAGGCAGCTCCCCGTTCCAATCTCAGCCCCAAATCCAGGGCTGAAGGGCGGAAGATTGGTAGCAGTGCTGATACGCCTAATCAAGCTATCGATTAGGGTTTCTACCTTTGACTGAACCTCTTCCGTCATGTTCTCCACAACCGGAACCCTGCTTTCATTAGCTCTATGGTTTTCATCCCTAACAAAATTCCCATTGTTCTGGGACGGGAGCTGGTCTTTGTTATCGCCGTCCTCTTCCTCATCGCGTTTTTCAACATCATTTCCCCAAATCTGCTTCCACACCTTGAACAGGGCAGCCTCGTGCAGGCTCCTGTAGGCAAACTGGTCCTCGGGAATGTTTCCCTCCTTGAGCTTGGACTGTATGCTCCAGAATCTGGACCTCATGGTCCTCATTTTGTCATAGAGCTGTGTGTTGCGGGTGATATTAAGTGCAATGGTCTCCTTCACTTGTTCGTAGAATGCAGCCGTGTCCACTTGCCCTCCTTCTCCTGCACAGGCGAGAAGTGTATTGACGAAGCTTATCTCATCTTCGGCGGACCAAGTTTGGGGTATCTTCGTCTGAACGCTGGATTTTCCGGCTTTCTTCTTCTTCTTGGATTTCGATCCGCGGGCGTCGTCGTCCTTGTGCTTCTGGTGGAGAATTGAAATCCCTTTCGCATACGTTTGCGCCACGAGTTCCTCCACATTGTTCTGAGATTTTTTTCCACTGTCCGTAGAAGGCTTCGACCTTTTGGCCACCGTATGGGTCAGCTGATCCTTACCCCGGTTTCTCATGCTCCGCTTGGCCTCCACTCCATTATTCTTCTTCTGTGAATGCGAGGAATTGGGTCCGGCGGACATTTCGTTCGGGTCCTCGGGAGAGCCGTTCGAATGCCTGTCGGCGCTCATGGCCGCAGGGGATTATGAAGGAGAGCTGTGGAGATTTCGGAGAGAAGTAGATGCTGCAGAGGAAATTGTGTGTGTGGAGATCGGTAAGGGCGGGGGCTCATAAGCGGACGGGCGAGTGTCGTGTCCGGGCACGAACCGTGGTCAGTCAGGCAGGCGGACGGAAGGAGTAAAAGGCGGTGAGAACGGGCAGACGATTGACCGGTGTGACGACCGGCCAACCCCGCCCGCCCGAAGTGGGCTGAACGCAATCGGGCGGGTGAATTTCTCCGTGTCCCCTAAACACTCGCACTCCGGGCGAATTTCGGCATCCCAAGTAAACATTTATCTCTTCCGGGTGTCCGGCCCGTCCGAGCCGATAGTATATTGTTGCGTTTCAGAGTATTAGGTCTTTCAACTTTGTGCTTTTGAATGCTTAAAGGGGCCGGCTTTAAGGCCCACTTGTGGTTGGAGGGTAATTTGTATATTGCTAGGTCGTGTAGAGGATATAGATATGGTAGGGTGCATGGATGGAGCTCCAACCGATCTATGTAAGAATGGCGTTCCACTTGAGCCACATGGTGGTCTCTCCACATACAACACTTGTGAATTCTCTACAAGTCAATGCAAAGTTTGTTCATATGGTCAACGTAGTGTGGGGCTCCTTGTGCAACACTTTTGTACCACTCCAAATGTTGTTCCATGTAGTGTGTGAAGCTACTTACACAACACTTTTTTACCACTCCAAATTTTGTTCCATATTGTTGTGAGGGCAAATTTTGTGGAGATCTACATTACTTTTATGACATTTATCATTTTCCATTAGGTTATTGAGGGTAACTTGTTACATCATAGTGTTGTATGAGGATGAGAAGATTGAGAATGAGATTTTGTAGTTCTAAAAGTTATTCTAGAACACCACAAGGTAGGTGTATCCACTATAATTTCCATTGAGTTTATCCTTCTTATTATCCACATAAACAAATACAAGCCACTTGGAAAGTCTAAGTATAAAAATAGAGTGGACCTAAAATATTACGCCATACAAATTCATAGATCACATGTTAATGTCTTTAATGTTCCAAAGTTTACATTCTAATGAGTTAATAAATAAGTAAATTGTTATTACGAGTCTACATGAAATTGCTTCTCTTAGACCTCAATGAAAGATGCAAAGTGATTAACGTTGCTAGAATCCCTTTTAGTGGCCTTCTAGTTGGATTGATATAAGGAAGGAAAAAGGGAAAACAACACCCCATCAACAATGACAAGGACATTTAAGTTTTTTAGGTTAACGATTGTAGCGTTGTCACGAGGAGGATATTGTGAAGGAGATTTTATAGTCGTAGAAGATATTTCAAGACATTGCAAAGTGGCTATCTCGGTTGTTACTATTCTTATTATTTTGATTGTTTTTCTTCATAAAACATGCCCACGGACCACTTGAAAATACTAAGTATGACATTAGAACATATTTAAGACTTACATCTTACATTGACCATTTTTTCATTAGATTACAAGTTGATGTTCCTAATGCCCCACATTTTACACTGTGGTAAACTAATGAATATGTAAAAAGTTATTGTGAGTGTACATGAAATTGCATCTCTTAGATTGTAAAAGACATTACAAAGTAACTAGAATAATTTCTTCTTCAATTGCTTATTTGTTGGATAGATATAAGGAAGGAAAAAGTGAAGAAGGGGCACCCCATTAGTGATGGCGAGGGATTTAGAGGTAGGATGCCTAGTGATTGAGCCATCGTGCGACCTTTGATGTGAAAATATCGTGGTTAGTCATGTAGAATCAAATGAAGGGTCTATGATCCAGATTGGATCACTATATTACTTGCCATCTATCTCGATACTTTATGGGTGGAAAAAATTGGAGGAATAAGCTTGTAGAGCCATTTTGGCGGTCCCAATTTGGAAATTTGGGTTCAAAAATTTGCCTAAAATATCATGGAGCCATTTTGAGGTATCAAACAACACTTTTTTATGGCCCAAACCTCACTATGGATCAAGCGACTATTTCTACACACTGGTACCTTTCCAACGATGCAATAATTGCCTCAATTGGAGTTTGTATGAGAAAGTTATGCCTCCTGCAAGTTGACCTACCATATTGATCATCATATTGCGATTACATGCCACGTCAGCCCCCGTTACTTAAACGTGTGGGGATAGCCACGTAGTGGATTTTCTAAAAACATTCTAGAAGGTCCAAACCTTATCACTAATTGAGGGTTGAGGAAGTCAATACCCTAACCCTAGACGACTATCGAGCAATGTTAAATATCGAGTTGCTAGGAGGAGCACGGGTTCCATTCTTTTGCATTGTATCTTGTTCCATAGCTGAGAAAAACATCTAAGAGTGGTATTCTATGAGCATAACATAGGAGGAGAGATTCTGCAGCAACCATACATGCCACATTGTTAAAGGCAACTCCATAGAGAGTGTCTCTTCTTTATAATTGCATTTGTAGAAAAAAGAGCAAAGCGACCTCACCTTCTAGTTGGGTTTTCTCCTGTATTGGGTTTTCTAGGTGATGTCTTGTGTTTATTTGTGGATGGTGTGTGAGTATTTATTTATTTTCTCTATTTTCGCATTTCAGTTATTTCATACATTTTAAGAAAAAAAAACAATAATTAGAGAATTTGAGATCTAAAGGAAAAGTCAACCTTCATAGTAAAGATTTCAGTATTTTACTGGATCTGTTGAGACAAACTGTTCTAGTGGAATATCCATGGTAGTTTACAGATCATATTGGTATCAGAGCGAGGTTTATTTTGGGTATTTGTGGGAAGTTGCGGGATCTAGGAATCAATTTAAAGAGAAGTCACATAAACCCTAGCCACGACAGACAAGTTTGTTCATAACAACCCCCAAGATCTAGCATAAGAGAGACTTGCAAGGTTGGAAGAAAAAGTTATCAATATCAACCACAATATAAACCTCCTCATGGTGACTCTAGAAAGCAAGCTTAGACCATTCAAAGAGGTTGGAGGCTTTAATTCAAAGATTGGATCATAGAGGAAATCGAGAGATAATGAAGACCCATAAAATGAGTCACGAAAAAAACCTGAAAAAGAGCATTCGATTTCCAGTGCCATATACCCTCCACAATATTTATTCAATATGGAAGCGAAAGTAGACATAAAGCCATACCAAGGTGAGATCAATACATTAAATCTAAATCATTGTTTGCAACAAGTATAAGTTTATTCCAGTGTTCACCATATACATGAAGAACAAAAGATATCATTTTCCAAATTGAAGTTAGAGGGCCATGCTGTAACCTGGTGGGAAAGCCATATAGAAGCACTTAGGTTGGAGGGTGATTTGCCAGTAACTAGGTGGGAGGACTTCAAAACCCTCATAAAGTCCCAATTTTATCCTATTGGGTATGTAGAGGACCAATGGATCTGGTGGCACTACTTCAGGCAGGAGCAAGGGTAGAGTGTACATGAGTACACCATTGAGTTCAGGAAGATGGCCATCGTGTTGGGTATCTCTCCCAAGAGCCCAAATGTACTCCTCAAGTATCTGGGGGGTCTACATAGCCATCTAAGAAAGCTAGTGATGATTTTCAAGCCAAGGACAATGGATGAGGCATGTGTACAAGCATATTATCTGGAAAACATAGGACATAAGAAAGGAAATCCAAGTGGTTCCAAGCAAAAAGAGCACCAGGAAGATTCTAAGTAGGGGAAGAAGAAGTGGAAAGGGGGAAAGGATAAGAAGGCGACATCCACTGCACATCAATGAAAGGATCCCATCAACCATTGTAACCATTGCAATAGATGGGCACACTAAGGAAAAGCGTTGGAAACTACATCCAAAGTTGAACCTGAAGAACCGCAAAAAGGATGCAAAACAAAAAAATATTCTAGCCACAGACTCGAGTAATTAGGTTGAGAGCAACTCCAATGTGGATGAGAATATTGTCTTCACATCAATGCAGAAGGAGATGAATCTGAGTAGCCTTCATCACCAGGAAGAGAAGGAGATGCGCAAAATATTTCATATCAAGATCTAGGTCAAGAAGACCAAGACAGATGCCATGTCTAACTCTAGTTTACAGGATTATCCTATAGTAGTGAATCTGGTCATCAATCTTGGATTGGAGGATCATGATCATCGTAGCCCATATCCATTGGGATGAGTAAACAAGGATAAAAATATCAAGGTAACGAAACAGTGTAAGATTAAATTTTTTGTAAGTGTTGATTTTATTGATGAAGTGGAATTAAACGTAGTACCCCTTAACATATGTGGAGTAATGTTTGGAAGCCCCTACATGTATACGAGGCATGCAATATTCATGTGGAGAACCAACCAGTATCAACTAATCAAGGATGGGAAGTCCTACATCATCAACGCACATAAAGGCAAGTCAAAGATCTCACTAGTAATTGCCAACCAAGCCAAGAAGTTGATTAGTTCTAGTAAGAAATATGTTTTACTTTTCTTAAGAGAAAATCAGTCCAAGGGTGAGTCGATAAGAGCAAAGGCATCCATGAAGGGGTGTACTAAAGAGCATGAACATCAGTTGGAGGAGTTTCTACATGTATTCAAAGGAGTGTTCTAGAAGCCTAAAAGGATACCACCCAAGAGGGAAGTGGAGCATGAAATTTGGTTATTGCTAGACTCCACATTGCCAAGTATTGAGCTATATAAACAATCCATTCTAGAAGCAAATGAAGTAAAGAAGTAGTTGCAACAGTTGTTGGAGCAAGGTGTGATTTGACCAAGCACCTCACCTTGTGGTTCACCTATCATAATCGTACCAAATAAGGATGAGACTTAGCGAATGTGTATCAACTACAGAGCACTGAAAATATTACACTTAAAAATTGTACCCTCTACCCAGGATCGATGATCTATTAGATTAGTTGCAACATGCAAAATATTTCACCAAGTTGGATTTCAAATCACGATACCGCTAGGTACAAATCAAGGAAGAAGACACCTGGAAGATTACCTTCAAGAAGAGGCAAGGTTTGTATGAATGGTTGGTCATGCCATTTGGTTTATGTAATACACCAACTACATTTATGAGACTAATGAATGATGTGTTACGCCCATATCTAGATTCATTTTTTATAGTCTATTTGGATGATACATTGGTTTATAGTGGTACTTGAGAGGAGCACATCTCACATCCCATGTAGGTTTTATAGACTCTATAGAAGCACCAACTGCTAGCTAACCTCAAGAAATGTGAGTTTTCTCAGCAGTGTTTGGTGGAGGGGAACTCTAGATACATCCTACAAAGATGGAGGCCATTATAAAATGGCCAATTCCTACAACTATCACTAAAGTTAGCTTTGTTGGGAAACATAGTACTTGTGGAATTTCATAGCTTCATTTTCAGCAGTAGTTGCACCAATCCAAGCCATAACAATGAGTGGTAAGAGTTTCTAGTGGGGGGAGAATTAGTAGAAGGATTTTGATGAGTTGAAAAGGAATATCAGTCAAGCACCATTTCTTTCACTACTAAACTTGCAAAAGCATTTCGAAGTGGAAACAAATGCAAGTGGGTATGCCATGGGAGCAGTTTTGATGCAAGGAGGAACTCCCATATGCTATCATTTTGAAATATTTCATGGGACAATGCTCAACTACCCTACCTATGACAAGGAACTCTATGACCTAGTTCAAGTTGTCAAGAACTGGAAACACTATTTGATGGGCAAGGAGACCATCATCCACACAAATCACCAACCGTTACAATAGTTGTGGGCCCAAAGTAAGCTACAACAAACCAAACATTACAAGTGGATGGGGTTTTTACAACAATTTCATCTTGTTATCAAGTATAAGAAGGGAAGCACAAAAAATTTGGAAGACATGCTTTCAAGGCCACCCACATCCAATATTACAGCTTTAGGAACTTTTATGCACATGGACCCTTTTACCCATGATGCATATAGAGAGGCATACACAAAAGTTCAGGACTTCAAAGAGGTGTTTTAGCAGCTACAAGGCCAAAATCATATAGAAGAAGGTGACAACAAGGATAACTATCATTTCCAAAATGGGTTACTCTACAAGCTCGACAAGCTCTATGTCCTGAAAGGTGAATGACTACAACTTATCAGAGAGGCTCACACCTCTAAGGTTGTAGGACATTTTGGTGTGAGGAAGACAATTTCCAACTTACAAAGGTATGTACATTGGCCCATAATGCAAGAAGATGTAGCATGGTATATTAGATTATGTATACTTTGTTGTACCAACAATCCCAGTAATGGGAAGCAAGGTCTATGCCATCCCTTACCTGTACCCACTCGACCTTGGGAAATAATTTCCATGGATTTTATGGGAGGTTTAGCAACAATCAAGAAGGGACATGCTTATATATTTATGGAAGTTGACAGGTCCAGTAAGATGTTCATTCTCATGCTTGGTAAAAATATCATCAAATGATAAGAAGCAACAAACATGTTCTTTGAACAGGTCTGGGTGAAATTTGGTATACCAAGGAGAATCATCTCAGACAAGGATACCGATTTTCTTAGTACATTTTGGACTACATTGTGGGAGAATATGGACACTAAGTTGAATATATCTACAACATTCCATCCATATAAAGATGGGTAGATAGAAGTAGTCAACATGACTTTGGTGCAACTTTTGAGGGGTTACAATCAGAAGCATATGAAGATCTAGGATGAAAATATGGTCTACATACAACACTCTTATAATAGAGCAATCCACACTTATACTAGTAAGTCACCTTTTGAAACTTGCTTTGGATATTTTCCACCTTCACATTTGGATATTGTATATGGAATACAAGGAGGAGTGAGGGAGAACCTCACAGGAGATGCATTGAGAGAGGAATTTTTTTTTGAGAATATTAGAAAAATCCATTTGCAATTACAGGAGACATTGAAGAAGTCATAGGAAAAATACAAGGCCAAACATGATCAACACATAATTGAGGAGTCATTCAAAGTGGGAGACATAGTTTGGTTACAACTGAATAAGGAAATACTACAGGGTCCTTGTAAGAAGATAAATCCTTTGTGCTATGGAACTTTTAATATATTAGAGAAGGTGAGAGATAACACTTACAAATTCAATATACCCCCATACATGCACATTTACCCAGTAGTGAATGTGGAGAATATCAAACTCTATGAGCCTTCCATGTTGGATTAGGTGGAGGAGCAGGTCCTACCTTCCATAAAGTACTTAGCAAAAGATGTTAAGGAAGAGATGGAAGATGACACGATTTTACAGAAGAGGTCTAGAACTACAAGACAAGGGCAACATGACCTTTGGCATATTGGGTTGAAAGGACAACTTCCAAGCAAAGCAAAGTGGTACTCTAGGCAGAAGGTAAAGGAAACATTTCTTCACCTCATTCAATAAATATTTTGGGGACTAAAAGCCTCCTTAAATGGGGATGTATGATCCGGATTGGATCACTATATTATTTGTCATATATATTGGTACTTTATGGGTGGAAAAAATTGGAGGAATCAACTTGTATCCATTGGAAATTTGGAAATTTGGGTCCAAAAAATTGCCTAAAAGATTCTGGATCCATTTTAAGGAATCAAACGACACTTTTTGATTGTCCAAGCCTTACTATTGAGCAAAATACTATATTCTACACACCGATACCTTTCGAACAGTGCAAGTATCACCTCAATTGGGGTTTGTATGTGAAAGTTATGCCTCTCGCAAATTGATCTACCATATTGATCACCATGGTGTGAGTGGATGCCACGTCAACCCCCATCACTTAAACATATGGGGCTAGCCACATAGTGTATTTTCTAAGAACATTCTAGAAGGTACAAACCTTATCACTAATTGAGGGTTGAGGAAGTAAATACCCTAACCCTAGATGACTATCGAGCTATGTAAAATATCGAGCCACTAGGAGGGGAAAATGTTCCATTATTTTGCAATGTATCTTGTTCCATAGCTGAGAAAAACATCTAAGAGTGGTATTATGTGAGCATAACAGAGGAGGAGAGATTATGTAGCAGCCATACAGACCACAGTGTCAAAGGAAACTCCACAGAGAGTGCCTCTGTCTTTGTAGTTGCCTTTGACGAAAAGAGAGCAGAGTAGCCTAACCTTCTAGCTGATTTTTCTCTCATATTGGGTTTCCTAGGTCATATCTTGTGTTTATTTTTGGATGGTGTGTGAGTATTTATTTATGTTCTATATTTTTCATATTTAATCTATTTCATACATTTTAAGCAGAAAAACCACTAATTAAAGAATCTGAGATCTAAAGGAAAAATTAACCTTCATAGTAAAGAATTCAATATTTTATTGGATCTGTTGTGAAAAAATGTTCTAATAGAATATCCATAGTAGTTTATAGATCAGTCCAAAAATGAATACACAACCCAATATTTGTGCTCTAAGTTAGAAGTCAAATTGTGGAATATCAAACTCAAAAATAGTTTAACAAATTGTAAATTCTTCGTCATCACAATACAATTATTTCACTTTTTCTTTTATATATAAAAAAATTAAAATGTGTAAGAAATTGACACATACATAAAAATATGAGTCACTACTAGAAGATGGACATGAAAGATTCAACCCCTTCCAAATCAAAACAAAGGTTTGATAATCATTTTTCTAAGTTGAAGTTTACAATGATCAACTTGACTCAAAGAAGGGCAGTGGTTGACCTAGCTAATTTGACAATTTCACAAAAAGATCATCATATTTTGGAATGGTTAGGCTACAACCTTGAAGAAACATTTTGTGTCTATTTTTCCCAACAACACTCACGAGTAATCGTTATGGATTCAGATACAATTGAGACTGAAAGACATTTAGGATCTGGGATCCCATAACTCAATTGATGGATTGCTAAAACATTTGTCGGATCTGGATGCAATTTGCCTGAGGAACAATTATTCGACATCCGATATCTGGGAAATGTCAAAAGGTAATACATTAAGTTAACTCTCGATATAGATATGAAAACCTTTTAGTTATAATGACACGTCGTTAATCCACATCACCTGCCACATCAACATACTTTCCATGTGGAATCAAACATATTGATTCTTAAAAAATTCGAATCACAGATTGCCTAATATAAAGTGAAAAAGTTATAAAAACTTTTTAAGGGGAAAAGATTTCAAATTAGGATATCCAAATAACTTATGTTATGACAATTGGTGATTGATTTGAATACTCCATAGTGACTTTTCCTTAGATATTTTAATAATTCTACAAAGCAAATGACGATTCAAATCAAATTAAATAGTAGATACATGTTATTTCAAAGGAAAACCATTAAAACATAATTATACACAACTTCTAAAAAATTATAAAATTAACCAAACGAGATTAAAAAAATAAAATATATACAAATTTGGCAAGATAAAAATAGCCAAAAATGAAGGGTCCCCATTATTTAATGAAGGAATAAAAAAACAATAGGGGGGTTATTGTATAGGGTACACCAATTGGAAACTAACATGGAGAATCATCAATCTATGCACTTTCTTATTATAGGGTAATTTTTGTATCCAAAAATAAGACATTAGTTTTCTTCTTCAACAATCTTAAAATTATGTGAATCTATTATACTTGATACCTGCAAAGAACAAGTTATTAATCTCAAATACTCATAACTCAAATATTATTTCCATAGAGCTTACTATATTGGTTAAATTTAAAATTTATATTGATTGATTAAGCAAATAAGTCAAAAGGCTTTAGCTTTTATACCAACTAATGTTTGCACACTTTTGTTCATCATCTCCTTAATACCCGACATTGTTTTGCTACTCATGAGCATCCATAGCCTCGAAAAAGATGCCTTAGGATCATACAAGCATGGCCCTGCTGCCAACGAGCATCCATAACCCTGGTGGGTTTGCTTGTACTTCCCACGCTACTTTAGAACTTGCTTTCTACTTCCTATTTACTTTATGTAACATTTTTTTCACCTTTTAATTTGTAATATGAATATGGGTGATAAGAAGTGGGGCGATACATGAGTTACTTTGATTAGCAAACTTTTAGTGAATAGAAACTTAGTCTAAAAACTTGTCCTTGCTTCCAGTCCTCTTGAAAATTACTTATTGCGTTATAGTTAGTGAGGCTCACATAAAAATAATAAAAGATTACTTTTCCCATAAATCAAACTTTAAAAGATAATACTTGATCAAATATAATGATTCATCGTTGTAAGAGATAATTTTTTATGAAGTTCAAATTGTCATAGAAGTTTTTTCAGATATAAGCCCTTGGTATTTATGATCAGGGTACAATTTAAAAAATAAAAAAATCGATGGAAGAAATTGTGGAAAACCCTCGAGTACTTCCCCACATTTCATGGATGGTAAACATGGTAAAATGTCAGCCTGATTACATTCCTAACCCGGTGGGGACATCGAGTGAGGCTCAACAAATCTCATCAAATATCAACAATAGTTGGTCGGGGATTTGACCCCAAGACCTCATTTGTAGTAACCACAACATTCAACCACTCAAGCGAACCCATCGAGCTATGTTCAGGGTACAATTATCAATGGTTCAACCCGAATTAATTTCTACTACAACAACCTAGAATAATAAAATTTGTACAAACAATCGAAAAAATAAATAAATCAGGCTACAAAACTAAAAGAAAATTCAAAATTTTCAAAAAACATCAAATCAATTTGCAATATGTACAAAAGTAAATTAAAAATGAGAAAATAAAGATGTCATGGAAAAAATCTCTTCAATATTTGGTCGTTCACGGGGAGGCCTTCTAAATCCCCCTCAAATGATTGAAGAATGTATGTTGAAGGGCCAACCTTCTCAGAGATTTGAAACAGGCCAAGCCAAAGATTTTGAAATTTGGTGTATTTGTCTTTTACCTCATGAGCTTTGTCCCATTTCAAAATTAAATCACCAACTTGGAAATCCTAATCACTGACTGAATTTTTGTCAAACAAGCAGTTAATAATTTGTTGATGCATATCAAATTTATTTTTAGATTTTTCCCTCTCTTCTTCTAATTTAATCAATGCTTCAATCCTTTTCTGCATTACTAGGCAATCATCATTTCTAACAGATTGTGTTAACTACAGAGAAGGTAAGAAAACATTAGGTGGTAAAATGGCTTCCTTTCCATAGACAAGGAAAAAAGGAGAATTTCCTAATGCTTCTTTGGGAGTAATTGTGTCTTTCCATAATTCTTTGGCAAGAGCCTTGTGTCAATTTGTTGATGTTCATCAACAATCTTTTTAATAATCCTGATTAATTTTTGTTGTTGTTGATTCTTCTAAACCATTACCTTGTGGGTAATAATTTGTAGAGTATTTAATTTTATTTCCTTTACTAACAACAAACTCAGTCAACTTTAAGAATGAAAAATAAGAAGCATTATAAAAAACTAGCGATCTAGGAATTCCAAACCTTGTAATAATGTTTTGTTCCAAGAAAGAGATCACATGATTTTCATTTCAGTTTTAAGAGGGATAGCTTCTATCTACCTTGTGAAGTAGTATATTGTAGTGAGGATATACTTATGGAGTTGAGATGAATTTGGAGTAATTTATCCTACTATGTCTAGTCCCCATTGTTCGAATGAACTTTCTATCACCACGAGCTGTAATGGAGATGATGGCTCTTTCTCTCTTCCAATAGATGTCTGATAAATTTTACACTTTCTTGAATAAGAGGGAGCATCTTTAAATAATGTTTGGAAATATTAGTCAACACATAGAATTTTATGGGCAATGGTATCACCACCAAAGTTTCTTCCTGTTGGGCCATCATTTAGTTCAACCAATACTTTTTCAACATCAACTTTCTCTAAACATATTAACAAAACACCATCATAATTCTTGTGAAACAACAATCCATCAATCAATTGATACTGATCATATTTTAATCTTAAGGATCTTTTCTTTTTAGGGTCTAAATATTGTAGAGCAGTGCCATGAGTTAAATAAAATTTTATCTCATTGTACCATGAGTCAGTCGAAACAGACACATAATATATTTCTTTAATACTTACCTCTGCCTCATTTTCCCAACCTATTTCTTCATATGTTTATGATCCCTTGGATTCTATTTCCAATCTACAAATTCATTGTCCTCAAATGATCTTTGCAGGTTTGATTTCCAATTCGTACCCTTGGCGTGTAGTCATCCAGTTCTCCCTTCTATCTCCTAGTTCTTTCTAGACCAATAAATGCCATATAGAAGGGTGTGGGACAAATACTTTAGTGTGAGATTTGAATAGATAAGGTTTGAAATGATTTACTTCCTTAAAGACAAAAAATGCTTGTTTATCCACTTCAGGGCATTTAAGTTCATCTCCTTGCAATCCTGAATTCATGAATGAAATTTCATGTCATTGTCATCTGAATTCTTTTTGAGTTAAAACTGCAGCAAATGATGAGTCAGTAGCAAAAGTGTATAAAAAAATTCTTTATTAAAATTGAGACTCATCAATGTAGAAGCTTCTAATATAGTTTGTTTAATATAGCTAAGTGATTGTTTTTATTTAATGTCTGATTTAAACATAATATTCTTCTTAATCATGTTCTGCAGTGGTTTCACTATTTCGACAAAGCTAGGAACAAACCTTCTCACAAAATTTATCTTTCCTAAAAATGATTGCATTGTTTTTTTATTATGTGGAAAGGAAATTCGAGAAATGATTTTTGTTCTTTCGGCTTCTATCATAATACCAAATTTAGAAACTACAAAACCCAAAAGTTTACCTCTAGTTACTGTAAAAATATCCTTTTTTGGATTTAGTGAAATTCCATACCTTCGGGAGCGATTAAAAATTTGTTTGAGATTAGGAAAACGATATTTTCTACTTTTTGAGTATACACTGACATCATCCATATAAACAACTACCGATTTATTCACTAAACCTCTAAAAAAACTGTCAATTTCCCTTTGAAACATTGCACCTGCATTAATCAACTCAAAAGACATTTTTTTCTGTAAACATATGTGCCCCATTTCATCCTGAAAGTAGTCTTCAGTTGATCAACATGAGATACCAGGACCTGATTATAACCAGAAAATACATCCAGCAAAGATAACATCTTTGAGCCTGAGACACATTGTTCCTTCACTTGATTTGGAGCCATCGAAAAACAATAACCACAAATATTTATTTACATTTGAATTTAAACTATTTGAACCTAAATTTGTACAACTAACATATGAATTTATACAATTACTTATAACAACTTGAGTGGTGTGGAGAATCTTATATTGATCACACGAATCTGCAAAAGGTGAACAATCAACAACAAAATTACCAAAAAATGAATCAAAATAGTAGTTTCCTTGTGTGGAATGTGAGAGCAATATAGGATCATTAATATCAGTTAGATCTGTAACAATATGTTTCATATGCCTCTCTCATTCCACTTTAATTTTATTTGGTTGACCATTATATGGCAGCCATAAGTGTGACAAATCTATTGAAAAATAAACATTTAACTTCTCATACCATTCTCTACTAAGCAACAAACCGTAAGATTATGGGATGTCTACAACCACAATGTGTATAATCTGGTTAACTTTGGGATTAGAGGATAATCTAATCAACACATCCTTTAATTCTCCTAACACCTTGACATAATTTGATCGGTCTAATTGAACAATTTGGGTAGTGGTTTTCTTGGGCTCGACATTAAGCTTTTTGGAAACATAATATCACATCACATTGGATGATGCTCTTGAATCCACTAAGCAATTGTGAACATTTATTTTATAGATTTCAAATGTCAATAAAAATTGTGGAGTATGTGAACTAGATTTATCTCCTATTAATGTTGCGTTTACATTGGAATTATTTTGAGGTGAAGAAATCATAGGGATTTTTTCTTATCCTTATCTCCAGTTGTAGATGTATTATTTTGAGAATTGTTATTACCTGGCGCTTGGAGTAATTTATTATTTTTTTGTCTTATTTTTTATAATTCGCAGAGTGAAATATTAACCCTGGTTTTCTTCAAGTCTTCAACCAGATCATATTTTATCCTATCAAAAACTACAAATGATTTTCCAATGCTTGAATTTGATTTATTATTAGAAGTAGTTTTCTTCATAGGAAAGGAAGTCGAAGGAGACCCTGAATTGGATGGGAGTCCTTTGGTTCTAGTTTGGACTGCACAAATTTCCTTAGCCTCATCCTTGTCTTCATCAATTACTCCTTTCGAAATGTCCCAAATAGTGTTAATTGATGGTTCAAGAATTTCTTCTTACTCCCATTTCTGGTTATTAATTTGATTTGCTTCTTCTTCCCCTATTTCAAAAAAAACCTTCAACATGTTTACAAATTCAGGGAATTTTTTTTTTGAATGACTGTAGTTATGAGCTTTGCAAAAAATTTCTTGAGCAATTTCCTCAAGATGAATTTTGTTAGCAGAAGGGTTTTGGGCTAGAGGTGGAGTATTCCTTTTAAAAGGAGGTCTCCAAAGTCTCATGTAAGAAGTTCCTTCTCCTGAACTTTCTTCAAGTCAATTATGTCATTAGAATTTTTTTTAATGATTTTTTGTTAACTTTCCATATTCATTGTCTCCTTCTCAACGATTTTTATTGTTATTGTTTTTTTTACACTAGGAATTTTTTTTTGTTCTACTATAGACTTGCCTGCAATACTAAGCATTTGATTTTCTACAACTAGAGTTTCTTCAAATGTGTCGGTTAAAGTGTGTTTTCCTACGTAACAAATATTGCAATATAGGATAGGAGAGCAGTAGTATAAAATTCAATAATCACATTAGCTGTAGGAAATCCTTAATATTTTCCTTGTGGTTCATTTTAATTCAAGACAATTCTAAGACTAAAGTTCATGGTGTTTTGTCTTCACCAAACTTCATAAGAAATGCGGTTTTGAATTCATTCCAATTAGTAATTGACCCTTGAGGTAATGTAAAATACCAAGTGGATGCTTTTCCTTCAAAGGTAAATGAAAATAATCTACAAACAACATTTTCGTGTGGAACAACCATTAAACTAACTGCTAGCATGAATTTACTTACGTGATCCTCTCGAGATTCTTTAGTATCTGGATCACATTTGGGAAGAAACTTATGCATGTGTTTTGGAATATCATGTAATTTTCCTGCTACAACCACTTCTCTAGGTGATAGCCACGGTCTCCTTGGTTGATTAGCCATATTCCTTCAAGGTGATGGTGAGGCTCTAAGAGTGTTATGAGGACTTCCTTCAAGTGATTGCTTAGGAAAATCACATGGAGATTCTAGAGTACTCTTAGGAGGTGATGATGGTTTCCTTGCACCACTTCCTAATTGAAAATCAATCTGTGAATCCTCGGGACTTTTATGCCCCTTCATATGTTTGAGACATGAAAAAGGGGATTAGGTTCAGAGATATAAAAAAATTCACATTGGTTTATATTTCTTATATTGTCTTCTCTTTCCAGGAATAGTAAACTCGATGGGTGATTGACCAAGTTCTTTGTTTTGTGCTCTTGTCAAGAATCCTGATAATAGTGGTTGAGGAATCAGTGGATCAATCAACAATTGTTCCTTAGAAATACTGGATTCGACGAGATTAGATTGAGAAGTTGAGATATGACTGAGTCATGATTCTAACTCTAGTGGAATTTCATAATGATTAGATGGATTGGAAATAGTACTTGTGTAGACCATGAAATTCCACTAGTAACTATGGGACGTAGGATCCTTAGCGGAGGTGATTTGGTACAAGATTATTAAGATGGATTAGTATTATGAGGTGATCTACCAGCCATGCATATCACTCATCCCTCCTTTTAATGCCAATTTTGTTGATAGTTGAAAAAATTTCGCCAACAATAGTAAGGAGAATCACTTGATGGAAAGTCCCAATTTGACTCACTCTCGTTTGGGATGGAGATCTCCTCCAGTGTGTGGGTCTGGTTTCCACCAAAAATGGTTAGATATGATGCAATATCTATATGATTGAAAGTATTTGATCTAAGGATTTAATACACACACATATTAATGGTTTCGAGTGTGTGGGCCCGATTTCCACCAAAAATGATTAGATATGATGCAATATCAATCTGATTGAAAGTATTTGAGCTAAGAATTTATTATTATATATATATATAATTAGAAGCAAATTTCTTTTGATCAAATACAAGATTATAAATTAATTATTGAATCTAAGGAAATAATTTAGAGGATTCTATAAAAGTTTGTGTATATATACACACATTTCTATTTTATAAATAACTAGTTATTTATAAAATATAATATAAGAACTCTTGTATCCAATAAATATCTATTACTGAAATCACATATTCACAAAAATAATTTTATGAAAAGAAATAACATGCAAAAATTTCAATTTACAAAAATTCTAATTGAAACAATCTTACACGTATCTCTAAAACATATATTTGGCCTTATCTTTATTATTAAAACTAATAAGAAATTACACACTTAAATACAAAGTTTTTCCATCCCTTTTCTCAACCAAGGAACTTCCTTTTAAACTAATTTCCTCTACATATGTTCGGAAATTACACAGGTTAAATACAAAGTATTTCCATCCCTTTTCTCAACCAAGGAACTTTCTTTTAAACTAATTTCTAGAGACTTTTAGTTGCACAATATTGGTTTTCCAACTCATAAAATCATTGGAAAATCATATAATTATTCCTCACGAACAATAAATTTGACACAAGTTTTCCATTTTCTAATTTGAGGAATTCTTATTTTTTTATTTTTTTCCGCGGAAAAATTCATAATTTTATTATAGAACAAAATTACATACACATATATGTATTTGCTATTTATCATAGCTACATACATATTTTCCACTCAAAAGAGTCAATTCACCAGATCTCGACTTACATGCTATGAGCCACATTCCCATGACTGTTCCAAAATAATAAGTAGTTAAAAAAGTTCTAAAACTTCTTGACCCCACAATGGTCATTCTGTTGCTATTACATTCTAATCAAAAATTCATCAAAAAAATAATAATAACAAAGATTCCTCGTCATCTGAGGATATTGTCGGTCGCCCATTCTGTCATTCGTTAAAAGGTATGTGATAGAATCCTTGAGTGTCTGTAGGTGTGATTTCTGTTACATACCATTGGCCATAGTCTAACTGCGTGGCCTCCTTGGAAAGTCTTTCTGCTAGTTGATTCCTTTCCCTTTATATACGAGAAAAAGAGATAGTGTCAAATAAATTTTTGGTGCGAATTACATCCTCTAGCAGTGGAAGCAAATGTGAAACTTGACATCTGTGTTTCTCATTGATCTAATTGATGATTACTAGGGAGTCGCCAAAGACTTGTAGAGTTCTACAACCTTGTTCGATATCAAATAAGAGGAGTACTTTTAAAGCCATTAATTCAGAATAGTTGTTTGTGCCCAGTCCCAATCCCGCTTTGAGTGTGAAGTAGTGTGCATGTGAGAAGTGGAGCCAACCTCCCCCACTGCAAATTGTTTGATCGGATGAGGAAGCCCCATCAAAGGATCCCCATGGAGTATTACTAGCAGGTTCCACCTCCCTGATATCTCTGGGAGGAGCCACAGTGTCCCTACCTGACCCCAAGATTGATTGAAAGATCCCTATATAGTTTAATGCAACTCTTTTTGCAGAGAAGGGTGCATCGTGAAATATTTGGCCATTCTGGGTGATACATATCCCCCAAGACAGAATAAAAGGGAAGGCTCGATAGTCCTCTGGTCCTCGTACCCGCAACCAATTATGTAGATCTAATTTGAATGTATTTCCCTGCCAGATCCAGAGGGAGGGCATCAGGGTCCTAACAAAGGCCCAGACATCCAAGACAAAAGGACAAAATAAGAAAAGGTGGTCCGCCGTTTCTAGATGGGATTTACATAGAGCACAATGACTTGGTACTGAAAAAAGACATCTTTGTAAGTTGTCCCAGGTGGGAAATTTGTTGGACAAGATTGACCAAATTAACAGTTTCCCTTTTGCCGGAAATTTAATTTTCCAATTTTTTCGCCACCACCAGAGGGGGTCCCTTTGAAAACGATCCACACGTAACTTGATATAACCAGAACGTGGGGTGTATTCACTGTCACCAAATCCATCGCAAAGCAGTTCATCATCTCTATCCACCAAATGAATGGAGGTTGTACGAAGATCCTGTGTGTACTGATCCCAGTGAATCAAATCCACCTCTGGGAGGCCAAGACGATTCCCTTCCAGCCATCCTTGGTGCCACATGTTTGTTTGTAGGGGGTCCAGCACTAACCTTAACCGAATCCTGTTCAGTAAAATATGGTTCAGTTAAGATCCCGACCAAGGGTCCAGACCAAGATGAACCTATCGTCCAGAGACAAATCTCCACACTAGGTCAAAGGCCTTGATAAGATCCTTCCAGATGATAGAAGCCCTCGATGATGTTTTGGAAGGAATGCGAATCCATTCGAGGATTGCGAGTGGAGCTATGTATTTTTGATGAACTATCTGTGCCCAGAGGTTGTTGGTCTTAATCAAGCGCCATGGGCACTTTGCCGCAAGCTCTTTGGAGAAGGTAAAGATATTTTTTTAACCCCAGCCTCCTAGGGATTTTGGCGTAGAAATACGTTCCCAACGAGCCCAAGGTAAGACTTTTTTGTCCTTATGTCCCCACCACAAAAAATGGAAGCACATCTTCCATAACTTCTCCAAGATCCCTTTTGGAATCCATGCTAAAGACATCTAGTATATCAAAATGGCCTCAAGAACTTCTTTAATTAGAACAAGTCACCCTACCCTGAAAATCCATCTGTGACTCCAGTGCTTGAGCCTTTTTTCGATTTTTGTGATAAGCCGCCACTACTATAAATGGACAGAATTTCTGACGCCCTATTGTCGTTCCCCTGATGTTTGATGTCGCTCAACCACTGCTTATGAGGGCTCAACAGGTGTCGGAAAATATCCCATGGTTTTTCCGACGTTGGACTATTGTCGGTATTCTGACTCCCCTAACGTCTGACGACTGACGACCTTTAAAAATTTAATTTCAAAGGACAAATGGAAAACTACCGAGGATGTTCATCGGTCTACCGATGAATATTCCGACGCTATCCAACCGACGTGACCGACAAGCGTGTTGTAGTTTCGATGCTTTGCTGGGAGCGTTTCCCGTCGGAAGACCGACGAACCTGAATATTTAAAAAAAAAAAATTGTTGAAAAGAGGCGAGGCATTATTTTTCTCAATTTCATAAAAGGCACTGAAGGTTTCTTCAACACTGACCAGCTCATTCTGGTTTCCAAATTCTACAAGATCCCAGAGAAAATCATCATTTGTCTCAAGCTTCAGCAAAGGCAGAGATGGATTGGTTGTTGCAATTGGAAATGGGGCAAAGAAATGGCATGGAATTTATCAAAAGATGATTCTATAAAGTAACAGAGCAAAGAAATGGCATGGAATTTATCAACATTAGTCCCTCATGGCCGCATAAATGTATTGTCCATGTTCATACCAAACCAAAATTTATTCACTTGTAGCACCTATGGGATTCACAAAAATGGGTTTAGTAACTCTAATCATCTAGTCATACCATTTGTTGAAAGTGGCCTCATTGAATGCAAATCTTAGTGTCCTTCCAACTCTTTCAAGCATCAAATTGCAATGAAATAATTTGTTGATTGGGCATGGGATGAATTTATCTTCCCTACAGGGGATTCCATTTCCACATCCCAAAAGAAACCAATGGATAGCCAAAGATGAATTAGGTGGATTATGTGTGGGGATTAGCACATGCCTGAAAGACTTCATCTATTAATAACTTAAACCATTTCAATTTAGTTCCCTACACACATAATTTAGTGACAAATTGGGCATCCAGGTTGAATTATTCCTTGGTGTATTTACACATGAGATGGATTGCAATCAACTAGCAAACAAAATGGCCCTCGGGGTTAATAATAAATGAGATGATGGCACCAAAACCTCCCCTATATTTATCATACTTGTAATGCCAAAGACCAAAAAGTCATGCAACACCACAAAATTATATTTACAGAGAGGTTCAAACATAGGCTTCCAAACTATGGCAATGTCATTAGACTCAAATGGAATGTAATCAAGATAGGCTTCATGTCTAGAAACAAGTAATCATCAATGAAGTTTTTGTTGACCAGTCTCATTTTCTCAACCTTCCAATGCAAATCCTATAAAAATTCAACTCTCAAATCATAGAAATCTATTGGAATTGCTTCTTTTTTTCACAGTGTAGCTTTCAAATCCAAAACCCTTCTTGTCAATGCTTTACAAATCTAATAAAAATAAAACTAGATTTTATCACTCTAAACTCTACAAACTCTCGTCAATGCCTTACCATTCAGATTTTGTTAAGAACAATCTATTATACCAAGCAACATTCTTCAGAAAGATCCTCTTCTAATTTCTTAGGCAAAAAATCAGTTGGTTTTGGTTGGAGAATTCCTTTGTCTTGTATAGGTCTCAGCCATGGACACTCTGATTTTACGCCTGAGAAATTAGAAGAGGAGCTTTTTGGAAGAATTCAATTGTCTTGTATAGGTCTCAGCCATGGACTCTCATGCTTAAAGTGCTTCAAAACCTGCATACAACAATGACCAAATTACTTCAATTGTCACTAAACAACTTCAATAGCTAAATATTGTCTAACCTTCAATAGATAATTAAACAACTTATAAGTATTTAAGAAAATACATATTGATCCTTATGGGTATGGGGAACAATATCGCATCCCCGAAATTGTACAAAAAATTGCAATGGAGGCCAGTTCAGATTTTGCCGGAATTACATATTTAGCCCCAGCAGAATCAGAACAATGTTTAGTATAAAATAGAAATAGATGCACTGCAACTTGATAGCCTTTTGATCCCAAATCCACTTTTCTGTGAGTCGATATTAAAACTCTTGGATAGGACCGCCAATGACAAACATAAGAGGATTTAAAAGATAAATAAAAAATAAGGGCCATAACCATACTCTAGCTACAAACACAAAAATTGCGATAGCTACCAACTCTGAAGTATATATTTACCCCGAGGCAAATCAAAACAGTCTTGAGAATAAACCATTGTAACAATCATTGATTTTTATCAACACAAAATTAAATCACAAAACCGTTTACAAAAGCCAAACGCCACTTATAGCTCAACTTCAGTGTAGAAAATAGAAATCGACGTGCTACAACTTGATAGCCTTTGAGCACATTAGATAGGGCCGCTATTAAAAAAAAAGGGGGGGTTTTAAAAGAAGAAAGGAGAAACAAGGAAAAGTCTATAACTAGACCATATAATAGAATAAGCTTTGCAATTTCAACATATGGCCAACATATACAATTGAAAACTAGCTAATCACTAAATATTGTCTAACCTTCAATAGCTAATTAAGAAATTATATAACTATGTGATTTATGAAACGCTACTTTGGAGATTATAAAAGAAAAATACACCCTTCAAAACAATGATGCATCATATATATAATTAAAACTTCTAGACCAAACCCCTTATTTGTGCTAGTTTCAACTTCGAGTTACAGTGCCATGAGTTGCTTCATGCTCAATAGTTTTTCCATCAGGACAAACCTGGATAAGACAAAAAAATCCAAGATTATTCAATGGACATATTTAACCTCCAGGATATTCCTACTCAAGATAATAGATCGCTACATTGGACAATCTAGAATATTAAATAAAATATGTATTTAAAAAAAAAAATTCAACTGCAATTATTTACTATATGTTAAGATGCACTAAATTGAGAATGTCAGAACATACCTTGACAATGCTTACAAGCACCTTATCAACCTTTTTTTGGAGTAGCCCCTCATCATCCTAGATTCAAACATCGACTTGCTCACTGAGAACAAACTACAAACGTGATAGTTATAGAACTAGAAATAGCTCCTGAATGGGCTCCTCTTGGTTTCAAGAATAATTTATTGGAGTCGTCTAATCTTGCAGCAAACCTCCCTCGATCTGACGGAGCAACAACGAAGTCAACATTGGCTTTGTTGTTGCTCCGGTGGATCAAGAGAGGTTTGGTCCAAGATTAGCTAATTCCTAATTTATTCTCTACTAAACAGGGCCAACCACGTGAAGGTGGAAGCTCTTATGGCCCCTCCCCCACCTCACATCACTCTCAATTCCCCAATACCCAATCTAACTGATATATTTAGGGTAAAAAATGAAGTAGACATAAATTTAATATTTTTTCTCACAATATGCTTACTACAGATCGGATCTAACATAAGGGTAAAAAGCAAATAATAGAAATATAACAATTTTTTTTAGATCACATCAAGAAGATAACCATTGATAGCAATTGAATATCAATTCATAATCTGAACATACTATGAAGATAGGTATTGTTGTAAAATAATTCAATGATCTTCCATATGAAACTGAATAGTGAACATAATAAATAACAGTGGTAAAAGAGATAGGGTTAGAAACTTACCTGAGTGTGGAAACCCACATAGATGTACTCAGTAAAGGGAGAAGTGTCAAGCACTTACTTGAGGGTAGACCTTACCAAGTGAGAGAGAGATGACCAGCAGGAAAAACAAATCATAGCAGACCCCAAAAACAAGATGACCTCAATCAATCAAAGAACCCTCAGAGACCAATGTTGCCTTGTAACCATCCACTTGGGTCACGTTGCTCTTAACACATTAGGAAAACTATGGAGGGTCACGACAACCTTCCTTGAGGCACGCCACACAACAAAGAGGTACAACAGAGGTCACAAGAGGCAGAGGCAAGTTGACAGTGCCAAGGTTAGGCTGCGGTAGGGTCAAGGCAGGCACGACAAGCCTACCGAGGGGCAGCTACAGGCTGATAGCACCAAGGATATGCTGCGACAGGGTCAAGGTTGTCGAGGGGCAGCTACAGGCTGGTAGCACCAAGGATAGGCTGCGACAGGGTCAAGGCAGCCACGACAAGGCTATCGAGGGGCAACTACAGGATGACAACACCAAGGTTAGGCTGCAACAGGGCTGTCGAGGGACAGCTATAGATTGATAGCGCCAAGGATAGGTTGTGACAGGTTCAAGGCAGCCACGACAAGGCTGCCGAGGGGTAGATACAGGATGACAACGCCAAGGATAGGCTGCGACCAACACATAAGAGGGGGAACCTAGCCACAATAAGGGTGACCAAAATATACAAGTCAACAAGAGGGGCTTAACCAATCACAAGATAACAACATAAAGGGTCATCTCTCTGTCAAAAGGTCGAATCATAATGTGGGGGTGTCATCCTCGTACAAAGGGGGTTTCCACACTTTGATGTGGGATTTATACCTTCTAGTCTAATCCAAGGGTCAAATGGTCAAAGGCAAAGCAAAATAACACTATCTACTAGATAATATGCATTAAAAATATTCAAAAAATGTCACGGAAAAGTAAATTTATCAAGAACTCATTGAAAGGCAAAGAAAAAAAAAAGGCATGCAAGACCTTAATATTGACAGGCATATGTGAATTTTTTTTTATTATAAATGATCAGTATTATAATATTATACATCAGTACTAGGTTTTTTTTTCTTCTTTGCACGACTTGTTGCTAATTTCCTAAGTATTTCATCGATATCTGTGTCATCTTCTTTTACTACATGCTCTTCTATCGTTGATTGTGTTGGTGATGGAAGTCACTCCTGGATTGCAGTAGGAGCAGAGCCCGACGCCCATCAATTAATGTCACGTTTTGTTTAATGGGGTGATCGAATGGAAGTTAACTCAAACGATGTGGTTCTAACTCCAAAACTAGGCCAGGTAGGCGTGGGCAGGTGAGGTCTTGATCAAACTTCAGACAGTGAGTTGTAGTAAGGGTGAGTAGGAGGAAGACTTGTATCAGAGATATGCAAAGGTCTGTCATAAACATCAGGTTTCTAACAGACTGTAGGAGAAGGCATCTAAACGCAAGATCTTCTTACATTCAAACGCAAAACACCGGAGAATACAACAATGCAACAATAAATCCTTTATCATAACATGATTGCAATAATTCACACGAATCAGTCGTTCACGAACTCTCGCAGCATAAGATGAAAATTAGATGGAGTAAGAAAGACTGTCTGTCATAAAACAAGAAATATCGCATACAGATGCATAACCAAAGAACTAGAGTGTTGCTAAAACTTTACAATCGGGAGCTTCGCTCTACCATCAATACCTTGAAAAATATCAAAAATAAGTATATATACTCCTAAACCTTTTCCCAACAGAGGCCTACTGGACTTTCGGGATGAGGAGTCTCTTCAATCAAATCTGGCCTGCACTCCTCTGTCATATGCAACCTTAATTCCGCATGGCTCGCGCCAGGGGGTAGTTGAGCCCTTAAATGTTGAATTAGCGTGTGCAGGCTTCCCTGGCGAGTTGAGGACTCGGGGTGGCTTCCATGAAAAGAACCAGTACAGAGGACAATCTTGGGTAGACTTTCAGCCGGGACATCCATACTTTGCAATTAATGAATGAGGCCAGGCTTCAACCACCCTCTCTCTTCTTCATTCATTCCCAGCAGATACCAGGATTTAGATCACGTCGAATCGGCGTCTGGAGAACACAGTGCCCCCCTTTTGAAACTTAATTCGGTGCCTTTAGCCTCCCTTTTGTACATCCCTTTCTACTCCCTCAAGTGACCACGGGCCGTGACCCTACGCCTATCTTCCAGAGTGCTTTCGGCGTTTCGGTGATATGGGAGAGATGTTCCTTATGCTTCGAAATCGCGATGGGCGAAAAGGCGAAGAACCTAATCGCACACCACGTGTTCCTCTAGGATGAATGGCTAAGATCACTCTCGATGATTTGGGGCCCGTCTTGTCAAATGATAAACATTAGCGCCCCTCTTTCAGGCCTGCTCCTCTATGACCAGGTGCCAAAACCATGGGCCTAATTCTGGGCACTTTCGTCGTTTCGGGATTCGAGGTTTCGAGAGGTGAAATGATGAGGAGCGCTTACCCCTCGAACTCCTGAATGTCGACATGACACGAATGTGCGCCGCGCGTCCTTCAGATGAACGACCCCAGTAGCATTCGTTATTATAAAGGGGGCTGCCCCCATTTACAGGCTCGCTTGATGTGACCTGGTGCTAGGACCGTGGGCTTGGCTCCAAAGGTGCTTCGACATTTCGCTGATCAGAAATTTCAACTACAATGAACGAAAATCTCCTTGTCTCCCGAAACACCGATCCCTGATACGCCGACTGGCTGCCAACTTTCCCAATTGGATCAGACGACCCAGATTTGTCTTGAAATATGGGAGCTATCCCTTGTGATAAATCTCGAGCAACTCGGTAGCCCCGAAAACCCGATGACCATCGATCAACTTTGTAGGTGGATCTTGGATGCTACCAACGAAACTTTGCCCGCTCGCTTGACTTGTCACTGGAAAAAAGGGATTCTCCCGTGCTGCGCTTGGGCACTTCCTGTGTAACCTGTAGACCTGGGTAATTTTGTGCCTAAGACAAATAATGTCACTAACATTAGGCTCCATCAGGGATAGAGTCGTCCCTGTGATGCTCTAAGAACTCATTCTGCAGCTTCAGTGCCTTGCTGTTGGGCTATGGGGTCAAGCTCAAAAAAACCCCTGCTGAAAATACAGGCCGAAAAATAAAGCAACCAAGATAAAGATACATGCTCAAAGGAGATTATTTACATACAATCCTAAACTAACAAAACACTTTACATGGGGCTAGGTGAAAGCAGACTTCCACCATAGCCAATCAAGTAACTTCCTGAAGGGAAGCTCTTCCATTCTGTCGATAATCATAAACAGCTGGTGTAACCGTGACAGCAGAACAGTTACACTCTTCAACTCCTCCTTACAGGCTGGAGTTGAGATGAAATAGGGAAACTCCAAGGTATAGGGGAAATGCCACTCCATGTACTTGCTGACAGGGTCATAGAATGAGTGGCCAATCCCATAAAACTGGCGACAAACAGCCGCCTGTGCTACACAGTTGTCCACTTGTGGCTGAATATCTCTGATAAGCACAGGTAGGAGGAAAACTGAGGCAGGCTGACTGATCTCAGGCGATGGTTGTTCGTTGATTGGCTCCGGATAGAACATGAAATGTGCGCTCAGCTTCTCCTCTGGTTCCTCCTCCTCTTTTCCATGCACTCCCCCATCTTGTAAAAAGGGAATGGTCTCCCGATCCTTCTCTTCAATCCCAAATGTAAATACATCATGAGAAATATCATGAAGGAAGAAAGAATGATCCTCTTTCACAATGGATTCTTTGTTTAAATCAGAGACAATAGGCTCATTGGGGGCGGATGCTAACGCATCCAAAAAATCTTTAATAATCTCTTCAAAAGAGCTGCTTAGATCATCTGCCTCGAAGACTGGAAAATCTCTTAAGATCCCAATTTTTCACACTGGGGAGTGGGGAATATCGCCTGCTCCACTAGTTCACTCAGAGCGCCATCCTCCTCCCTGGGAACTTCATCACTTTCATAACCCCCCCCCTGCTGCAGACGAATGGGGAGGAGAAAGGACGGAGCTCTGATCCAGGTCATCAGGATCATGCTCACAGCCTATGTCTGAAACAGCTTCATCCGGTATAGAGTTGTGGTATCCCTCACTACAGTTATGACAAACTAACACAAAGGGATAAAACTCTCGGTAATAGGCGACAAAAGCTGCATGAAACTCTGAGAGTGAAGAAATGCTAGCAGGGGGTAAAGAATGATACCATTTACGTGCATCCCTTGCTAACGAGAACATGAACATTTTCAATAATACATCCTCATGATGTATCTCCCACTGACGCATGAGTTCATGAAACTCACTGAGGTGCTGAGCAGGGTTGTCATCTTCACGCTTTCCAAATATGGGAAAATAATCGCCCCATTCATTCAGAGAAGGGACAACATTAGGAAATCCAGGAATAACAGAAAAATTAAAAGGAGAAAACCTTCGAGCTAATATTTTCTCCATCGGAACCAGTGGAGTCACCAATCGATCCTCGAATCATGGAGTCGCCAGGTGAAATACGCGCAGCTTTGAATGTGTCTGGTCCTTTTTCACCATCAAAGGCCAGATCTTACGTTGTTATTACCCCATGAAGCTTCTCAGGCTGAGAAAGCAGCTGATGAAACCTTCTTGAGAAAGCTCCTTTGGGTCATCTTTCAGGTGTTCCAACAGTAGCCACAACTGAAACAGTGAAGTGGAAACAATGGAGTCACCAGGTGCACAGTAACAATCTTGAAGGGCTCTGATACATGATGCACCTTCAGAATCAGAGGCTCAATGTCGTTCAATCCCGGGGAAAATCTTCAACTTCATCCCCGGCAACGACGCCGGAAATGTTGGCGACGGAAGTCACTCCTGGATTGCAGCAGGAGCAGAGCTCGACGCCCATCAGTTAATGTCACGCTTTTTTTAATGGGGTGATCGAATGGAAGTTAACTCAAACGATGTGGTTCTAACTCCAAAACTAGGCCAGGTAGGCGTGGGTAGGTGAGGTCTTGATCAAACTTCAGACAATGAGTTGTAGTAAGGGTGAGTAGGAGGAAGACTTGTATCAGAAAGATGCAAAGGTCTGTCGTAAACATCAGGTTTCTAACAGACTGTAGGAGAAGGCATCTAAACGCAAGATGTTCTTACATTCAAACGCAAAACACCGGAGAATACAACAATGCAACAATAAATCCTTTATCATAACATGATTGCAATAATTCGCATGAATTAGTCGTTCACGAACTCTCTCAGCATAAGATGAAAATTAGATGGAGTAAGAAAGACTGCCTGTCATAAAACAAGAAATCTCGCATACAGATGCATAACCAGAGAACTAGAGTGTTGCTAAAAATTTACAATCGGGAGCTTCGCTCTACCATCGATACCTTGAAAAATATCAAAACTAAGTATATATACTCCTAAACCTTTGCCCAACAGAGGCCTACTGGAATTTCGGGACGAGGAGTCTCTTCAATCAAATTTGGCCTGCACTCCTCTGTCATACGCCACCTTAATTCTGCATGGCTCGCGCCAGGGGATAGCTGAGCCCTTAAATGCTGAATTAGTGTGTGCAGGCTTCCCTGGCAAGTTGAGGACTCGGGGTGGCTTCCATGAAAAGAACTAGTACAGAGGACCATCTCGGGTAGACTTTCAGCTGAGACATCCATACTTTGCCATTAATGAATGAGGCGATGCTTCAACCACCCTCTCTCTTCTTCATTCATTCCTAGCAGATACTAGATTTAGATCACATCGAATCGACGTCTGGAGAACACAGTGCCCCCCTTCTAAAACTTAATTCAGCGCCTTTGGCCTCCCTTTTGTACAACCCTTTCTACTCCCTCAAGTGACCATGGGTCGTGACCCTACACCTATCTTCCAGAGTGCTTTCGGCGTTTCGGTGATATGGGAGAGCCGTTCCTTATGCTTTGAAATCGCGATGGGAAAAAAGGCGAAGAACCTAATCGCACACCACATGTTCCTCCAGGATGAACGGCTAAGATCACTCTCGGCGCTTTGGGGCCCGTCTTGTCAGATGATAAACATTAGCGCCCCTCTTTTAGGCCTGCTCCTCTGTGACTAGGTGCCAAAACCATGGGCCTAATTCTGGGCGCTTTCGTCATTTCGGGATTCGAGGTTTCGAGAGGTGAAATGACAAGGAGTGCTTACCCCTCGAACTCCCAAACGCCGACATGACACAAATGTGCACCGCGCGTCCTTCAGATGAACGACCCCGGTAGCATTCGTTATTATAAAGGGGGTTGCCCCCATTTACAGGCTGGCTTGATGTGACCTGGTGCTTGGACCGTGGGCTCGGCTCCAAAGGTGCTTCGGCATTTCGTTGATCAAAAATTTCAACTGCAATGAACTAAAAGATCCTTGTCTCCCGAAACATCGATCCCCAATACGTCGACTGGCTACCAACTGTCCCAATTGGATTAGACGACCCAGATTTGTCTTGAAATATGGGAGCTGTCCCTTGTGCTAAATATCGGGCAACTCGGTAGCCCCGAAAACCTGATGACCATCGATCAACTTTGTAGGTAGATCTTGGATGCTACCAACGAAACTTCGCCCACTCGCTTGACTTGTCACTGGAAAAAAGGGATTCTCCCGTGCTGCGCTTGGGCGCTTCCTGTGCAACCTGCAGACCTGGGTACTTTTGTGCCTAAGACAAATAATGTCGCTAACAGATTGTCCTTGCATTCTTGCATGCATTGCATTCCTTGTCACATATTCAAGGCGTTGAGGGGCCAGATGCGGGTCATCGCCTACAGCGACAAAAAATATTAAATTTATAGGGCAAGTTATTGAATACGATTGATTTAGTTCATTAATAAGAAAAAATATGATTGGAATGTAATAATTTACCTGCCCTGTGCTCCTCTTCTGTTAGAGGATCTCGATGTATGTCGTACAACTCTACCACTGAAACCACAAAATTTATAAGTAGACAATCATAATTGAATTAGTAAAAAGAAAAAATAGAATCACAAAATTCATAAGTACGAAATTATTAAGTTATATATGATTAATATACAACCATATTACCATCATGGCTCTCATGTGCAACAACATCATGGGGCTGCACCGACCCAGTTATGTTAGGATCAGGTTGCACCTCACTTTTAGGAGGCTGCACCTCAATGTCAGGAGGCTGCACCTCACTTTCATGGGGCTGCACGGAAGCACCATCTTGTGGTTTCTCTCTACTATCAACAAACTATTTTGCGGTACTATTGATGGGCTCGGTAATATTGTTGCTCCCCTGCTATAAATAATAGAGAAACATATAAAATTATTGGACGATATCAAACGAGAATGTATTTTAAAGGTAATGAAACCATGTTATTGTGGTTAGATTTTTATAATATACCATCTCATGCACACTGCATCTTGGCGACTGTCCCAAGATTTTTCGGTGATCAATAACAGCTTGGTATCCATACTTGTAACCAAGCCGAAGGTCTTCTGTAGTGGCTTTGGTACCAAAATCGTCCCCCTACATTGCATAAGAGCATTGATTTTTGTTATTGGTTGCCCCATGAATTACCAGAAACCTGGAAGGCGATATAACTAATAATATTGTTAAGATGTTTGATTACTTACAATTCATCCCTGTAACTTCAAATATCTGCCTTGGCCTAGTCTGTGTTTGCCATGTTTCTCAACCCTTGCCTTGGTGGCTTTCGAAGTGTCAGGGAGCCTATGAAAAATTTCAAGTATGTTATATACCGCAATTGTATTTAAAAATAAAGAAAGCTAAAAGTATTGAATTCAAATTGTAATTTACCTTCCTGGACCAGGTGGATTTCTTCCTTCTTTTCTCAATCTCTTCTCCTTTGCATCCTCAATGAACGCCTTCCATTTCCTCTCAGGAATAATGGGTGGACGCTCATACCTAGGGTTCTTTTGCAAGTTAACCCTATACATGTCACACATATATTTTAAATATAGGCCCACCACTTTGGAGACCTCGCTTTTGTCGAAGGTATCTACCCCAAACATACGTTCAAGGTAGTCCAAGATTTATTTTTTGAGGTGAATACTCTGAGAATTCCACCTCGTGTGTAACGTGGGACCAAAAATTTCCAACAACTGGTCATGCAAGTGTTTATAAAACAAGTTGTTTCCTACATGCAAAAATAAATGATCATTAATTAGAAAATAATAATATATAAGATGATATATGCTTCAGATATACAACAACAAACGGATAAAACAATTAAGAACACCTGGAATTTTTAATGTCTTTATTGGAACTCCTTTCTCATTCACCAAAAAAGTGCATGAAATTGTTCTCGTGCTGGCAACGCGTGACGATACAGGAAATGAACTGACAGTGTCATCACTGCCAGTACTGCCACCAGCTCCTGTGTGTGGCTCTGCCACCTCTGGCTGAAGGGGTATGTCATGCTCACGGTCCCCAACTATAGGTGTGGACCTAGTCTGAGTATGACTGGGATCAATTGCAGGTGGAGTGCTGAATAGCCTAGCTGGTATATGTTGGCTCGTGCTGGCTGGACATTGTGGTGTACTCTCTGCAACATGATTACTACCAACATCTGCTGCAAGAGCCGACTGAATCAGAGCCATAAAATCCTATATAAGAAAGAATTTTTTTTTTTTATTAGAAAATGTAAAAGTTATAAACATGAAACATTCATAATTGAACTTACGAACAAAAAAAAATCACTTTAAGATATGGTTATTACCTTATATTTTTGAAGGTCTTCCTTCAACTGCTCTATCCTTTCTTTAGTTTCTTGATTTTGATCTTTACTTACAATCAAGCGAAGGATTTCTCTGTTCGTTTTTCTGATGATTTTGTTGATTGTTACCATTATGTTGAGGTCATCCAACAAATCGTCGTCGACCCAATCATCACAACCATGGCCCGTGGACTACATATTTCAAGAAAGAAAAGTTATTTTCAATTATATAAACAAATAATAAATTTCACATTAAATGTAATTCGGAAATGTTAATCATATGCCTATTTTGGGGGGGTTGGAGATTTTCCATGATCATCCTGCCAAGAATTAGGTGTTATAAATCCATAACAAATGAAATGACTCATGCAAACTCACAGAGTATGATGTGCATTATAGTGAAGTGCATTGCCTGTAATTTACCTGTTTTGAGGGGTTGGTTGGTTCTTTTCCACGATCATCCTACCAAGAATTAGGAATTAGAAATCTATAACAAATGAAATGACTCATGCAAACACTAAGAGTATGATGTGCATAAGATTTAGGTGTTAGAAATCCATAACAAATAAACATCATGAACAACGATAAATTTACAAACAACGGGAATACAAATTTACAAACTGCACCACATCACATCATGATAAGTAAACATAATAGATTTCAAATTACCGCCCCCATAATAGCAATGTCCGTATGTATTCGATTCAAGTTGTAATCAATCAACAACTCCTCCCCTGCAGTTATTGATTTTATTGCGCATACGAATACACAGTTTCGTTCTCGCCCCTCAAATATGCAATTGGGTTGCTTATTTTTTGTCCCGGGTCGTGTACTATTTATAAACCCCACAATATTACCCGATGCCTTTGGCCTTCCGTCAATATAAATAGACCCTCCTTTGTTTCTATCGTTGTCTCTTAGCTGTATATAATTTGTAGCCACTCTGTATATCCGCATACCTCGCGTATATTGGACTAGCTTCATTTAATCTCTATAATTGTAACAAGGCCCAACATACTCCATCAATTCAGTTATTCCGCCGTAAAAAACCTTTATGCCATCCATGGAAAATATCCCCAAGCCATGTAACGATGATGGAGAAATGCAATATATCCTCTCGTCCAGACAAAAATCAGTGTTTACTTGAGGAAGGTCCTTGGGTACCCATCGTTTCACTAAATTTTTGTACCTCAAGGGCACCTCAATGTCGTCTATTCTCTTAGCATCATAAGAGCAGGACCCCCCTTCATCAAGAAAAAAATCCATGTGTCTATGGAATTTTCTTCTGATCTTGTCACCTCTAGTTGCTCTCTGTCTACCTGAACTTTCCTCACTCGACGAAGACAGATCTGACATATACCTGTTTGGTTGCACCTGTAATCCATGGAATGAGCGAGCAGTTAAGAAGAATGCCCCTTTCAATTCTAGTAATTATAATTGTGTAGGATACAAGGATGACAAAAGGAAAACAACAAATATGCAGTCTTCTTAAATGACAGATTGATCAACTCGTATTATAAGGGGCAGATTGATTAACTCGTATTTGTGATGTAGAGAGACCAAGTGACATATCAAGTTGGTTCAACAAGTCAAGTTTCAATCACTGACAAACTAGTTGAGGCAAGGTCAACAAAGATAAATGAGTGATTTTCATATAGAGTCAAAGTCTTAAACTTAGAATGGAGCTCACTTGAGGCCAAATAGATGAAGACATGTCAGGCCATGTAACAGATTTTGGGATTGCAAAATGAATGGGTGCAACCTCTATTGAGTCACTTACTTCAATAGTTTCTTTGAAAGGATCAGTAGGATACATCACCCCGGGTATGGATTTTCAAAATGTTAGTTTTACTTTTCTTTTCCCAAACATCCCCCGATTCATGTTTACTGAAAAGTGTTGTGGGAATATAAATATACTAGTATTTATGTGAATATATGTGAATAATTTATGAGGCCATTATATGCACTCATCCACAGGGAGTCAAAAAAATGTATGTATGACAAATATTTGGATACACTATCCACACTTGGGGATTAACACATCGTGGAAAAGGGGACCAACTTGTGGATATATGGTGGAACAAAGACTCCTGATAATGCTTTCTTATATTAGTAATGATTATCTCATGTTAGTAAAGGTAAGCATAATGCTTTCTTATATTAGTAATGATTAGTGGATGATGAGCAATTAGATATTGATGTTGCTATTCATATATTCATATCCATATCAAAGGATGATAACATGAGATAATGGGGTTTGAAAGCAAAGAGGTATGCCCTCCACACTTCACATTAGTACTATTGTGGGGCAACAATAAGCTTGGTGACTAGGAGGAAGTACAACTACACCATCTGCAATGTGGTTGAGTGAAAACTAACAACTATGGATGTAAATATCTTGACATCAATTGCTTGTGAGTTATCTTAGATTCCTTGGAGGAAACAAACGATTGGAGGAGGTAATAAAGAGGTAGGTTAGTCATTAGTGAAGGGAATTTGAAGTTCAAAACATTGTTGGAGCAAAGGGATTTTGCAAATTTGGCATGGAAAAAGATGGAAATATTGGGAGGTTAAGGGTGTAGCAACAAAAATACCAAGGACCTAGAAGGATAAATCTATTCCTAGATTGAAAGGATGAAGAGGATTCTGAGTTTGTATGAAGATAAAATATTGTGTTTGAGCCAAAACAACAATATGCAAGACACTACTTAGGAGTGAGATTACACAAATTATAATGGTGTTGGTGGGGAATAGGAATCATGAGAAATACCATTGAATGAGCATTCTCAAACCATTTGGGATGTCAAATTCTAGGCTTGCTTGTAGCACAAAAAATGCCAAAATTTTGTATTTTTATTTTTTATTGTGTAGAAATCAAAAGTCACGGGGCTTGTTATTCTTTGCAAGTGGGTTAACACTAGTGTTTTATAACTCACATTTTCTTTGTAGTTTTCCTAAAAATGAGGATAATTTTTTGTGTTGTCATAGAAGAAGAAACCAATAGAGTTGTTGAAGAAATCGAGTACAAGTCATTTCTCGATGTCTAATGAAAATGATTTCTTATGCCCCCATGGGTAAAACCTAACATGGACAATGGTGCATTGGGTATAGGGACATGTCTTTTAAGAGACTCTTGATGGTCCATAACCTTGTCAACTCATCTTTTCTTGAATGTTATCTAAGTTTATTACACGACACAAGTCCAAAACCATGACACGATTTCCCTCAAATGTACCTAGTAGCCTTCCCTCGTTGAATACTTGATGGAGGGTGCTCCCATTCTCAATAAAAACATGCATATTATATCTTATATGGAATTAAAGTGTGTTACATAAATATTTAGGTCCTAGTGTGTTGGTGGATTTTATAACTTGTGATTTCCTCTCTATAAAAATCTCACCATGAACCCAAAACCACATTGGATAGAAGTGCATCGAGAGGTTTACTAATGCTAAGGGTTAAAACTATGCTAGTGTGGGAAGGAAGAGGATGCGTACCTAGTTTTTGTAGGGTGCTTACCCAACATATTATTCCTAAAGGTTTGTGGCTGCAAGGGAGGTACATGTGGGATCCCTATTTTCTAGCAGTGCGAATGTATAGATAAGATATAAATTGGGGCAAAGAAAAATATCTCTATTGTAGTTGTTAGATATATTAAAGAACAAATATGTTTAAGGCCCTCAATGTGTAATATGAAAGTTATGTTTAAGGACCTCAATGTGTTGTGAACCAATATCAAACCAAACAATCATGGAATAACCATATACATTCGACCAAACCCTAAATTTAGTATGAGCATCATCAGAAACCTATTGAAATGCTAAGTATCTGATTGTGGATTTCGAGATTTTGGAATTCTAAAGACCTCTTATTCAAACATTTGTGTGGCAATAAGGATTCCAAATTTATTCATTCATTTTCCAAATCGAAACTCTCGGAATTAAATTACTCACCATTCTTTGTTCCTTGTGAATATTGGCTCGAGGTCGAGGTCTCTATCTCCTTACGCACATAGTGTCTCGAGGTCTATGTCTCCTTACACTGCAGTGGCCGAGTTCACTTTCTCCCATCGCTGCAGTGGTCGGGGTCACTTTCTCCTTGCAATGTAGTGGTGAGGTGACAATCGCTGACGATATTTTAGGGGTTGGAATGGCTCCGGTACTGAGATACGAAGGTCCTGAAACCCTGGATGGCTCCCGAAGCAAAGACCTTTGAAATGGGCATGGGAAAGCAGGCAAAAGAGAGAAACCTGAGTTTCCTAAGAATCCCTTTAGTATACCTGTGTATCCTAACAAGAGTGAAAGACCAACCTATGTGAGTCTAAATGCACAAATGTTGATGATAAAGACCCGAAATTTGTGAATGTCATATAAAAGCCTTTTTAGATTGTCACAAAAATGAATTTGAAAACT
>ML806327.1:136552-161955 GCA_009831015.1 Picea engelmannii
TTCTAAAGTATAATAAAACAAAACTAAAAAGATGTATACCAATATAAATATATATATAGAAAAATAATTACCTTAATGAAGGTATGCCAATCATGTGTTTTTACCCCACCAAATTCACCTTTCTTTGTTAAGATATTATTTATGTTTGAAGAAAAACCCCTAGGAAATTTTATTCTCCAAATGACCTCTTTTACATCATTGCTTTGTTGCTCTGTTAATAACCATGGAAGGCAATTTCAATCTCCGTCGCTATTTGATTGGATCCCACTTTGCATTGCATGATTGGCTTTCTGAATGTCACTACAAATATTGATGACTTTTTATTTATCCCTCCTACCATCTACGATTCACCATAATGTTTCTGTCACATTCTTCCCAATATGCATTGTATCAAACAAATGAGCTATTTTTAGGTCCTGATAGTAGGGCAACCTCATGAATTGAGAGGGATAACTTTTCATTCCTCGTGGGAGCCCATTGTTAATATCTTCACGACATTGATGCAGCATAAAATAAATTCAATAAAATAAAAATTCATAACATTACATATACAATATTACATAAACAAATTGCAATATACCATCTCAATGACTTTTGTTATATTCCAACTTCCATAGGTGAGGTGTCATTCTTCATGGTTTTAATCCAGTCTCTTCTTTCCCATTGAAAAGATGTTTTTCAATAGTACGATACCTATGGTTCTTAGAGAGGAAGTGCCTACACTCATCAAACACCTCCTTTTCTAAAGTTTTTGAACGCCGAGATTTGATCTTAGGACCACAAACTGGACATGCAAATCTACCCTTTGTTTGAAGACCTGCAAAAGTTGGATTAATAATTATGTCAATTATACGAAGGGGATTATTTAAAAAAACATGCAACATGGTATCTTCAAATAATTATATACTATAATTAAAGTGCAATGGATCGTTACATACCACAAAAATGTGTTAGTCCTGGGGCATCGTGAATTGTCCATACAAGTATTCCACGGAATTGAAATTCCTTCTACCTTATTGGTTTACAAACGTCATACATAGTGATGCCGACCCATAACTTTAGTAACTCGTCGATGAGAGGCTCGATATATACATTCATATCTTTAACCTGGTACTTACCTAATTGTTTGAAATTACACATAATTACTAACATGATGTGCATATATAAGTAAATAAATAAATACAAGATATTATGCAACAAGAAATACAAATGAAATCTTACATTCGAAAAATTAATGATAACATTACATACCTAGAACAATCATTGTCAACATTATGTGCTCCCTTTTTATTGACATCCAAGGAGGAATGTTATTGTTGATAACAAAAATTGGCCACACTGAGTAAATATACCTAAGCTCCCCAAATGGATTAACACCGTCAGCGGCCAATGAAAGCCTAACATTACGAGGTTCATCTTTAAAAATTGGCCATTTTTCCTCAATTTCCTTAAATGCATAACCATCTACATGCATTCAAAGAACACCATCTCCACTTCTATTACGTGCATGGTAATCCATAAATTGTGCTATGCTTTCGCATCAGAACAATCGTTGCAAACGTGAAATTATGGGAATATGACGAAGAACCTTACGAGGCAGCTTTTTTGTTAGTTGATCAGTTCGATATCTACTGGTCTGACATTGCGGGCATTCTGTTTTCAACGCATGTTGTCCATAGTATATAATATGATCATTGGGACATGCATCTATAGCTTGATACTCCATTCCAATTTATTTCATAATGACATTTAAATCTCGGTATGTGTGAGGTAAAATATTTGACGATGGTAACAGAAATTCACCTAACAATCTACGACATAAAAAATAAGTAATTACTGTAAAGAATGTTATAATTTGCAAATATTTAATTCTTATTTCAAACATTAATTAAAACTAACAACAAGCAAAAAAAATCAACCTTTATGTATACGTGATGATGAACCATATTACATACCTTAGGATTTGTGTCATACAACTGTTTGACAAACCATTCAAAACCTTTAAGTTTACCAAAAATAATGTAGTAGAAAGAAGATTTGATTTTGAACCTTCATAAAGTGGTTTTTCTGCCTTCTCTAGCAGAGGTACGTCAAGATCACCAATGTCCTCATCATCATCCTCGTCCGGTCGAGCGAACAAGTCTTGGATCAATTCATCTGTCCCATCGTCTTCAACTATATTGTTATTATTGTCATCTTCTTCCATAGGATCATTAACTTGATCTTCAATATTCGACACTCCAAATTCCTCGGCACCTTGCAGTACAACATCATTTCTGCTAGTACTTGGTGCGTTCAGACGCTTAGGGGGCCAGCCTGACTTTATAATTACAAACAGTCATGCAAAATTAGTGTATTGCATAAGAAATATTTAAAAGATATAAAATTTTATAAATACAATCAATATAAAGATATAATAATGACTATATAGTTTACCAAGGGACGACATTTGTTTGGTCCACCTTCAACGTCCCCATGGGTTCTGCAATGTCTTACAGTTGTTTGTATTAAAATTCTTCTGACTTTTGTGCTCCCGCATTTAGCTCAAGGGAAATAACATATCTCGTCCCTTGTCCATAATATCTCCACATTCTTCACCACAACCAAAATATTGAGACGATTATGTTATAAAGTTCAGTGATGATGTGCTAGATCTATTCGATTCTTGAAATGCAATAGACCAAACCATACAATATATTTTACCACATAAGCTTCAAAGCTTCACCATAACCAAGTAACATAATCAAACGAAATAATATAACTAGGGCAAGAGATCCAGTCACATATAAGAATGGAAAAATTAGCATGTTCACAGACGACATAAAATCTACATAAATGTATAAGGTTATAAAATATTAAAGGAGACAAAAGAAAAAAAATATTTAACTAACCTTCAAAGTCTAAAATCCTCTTGCATGCCTTGAACAATGATCACAAAACTAAGCTCTGTAGATCAAAGATTAGTTCGATCTCTTAATCAACAAGCAAACCTTCACATAAAAACGAATATTAGCAAAGCTATAACACATAAAAGATGTTGCAACTATAACAAATTAGTCAAAATTCGGTTCGAATTAACTAATTTATAGATTCGTCATCGTCGGAATTCCGACGACTATAACCCTAAATTAAGGTTGACCATTTGGAAGTCAATGACCGTTATGTTGAATTACAAGTGACTATATTAAAGTGTCAGAACTGGGCGTCGTACTTCCGACGACCTTAGAACACGTCGAAAATCCGATTTTATTGGGACTAATTTAAAAAAAAACAGTAAAATTTCGTTTTTTAAATTTTTTTTCGACAAAAAAATTGATTTTATCACAATCGTCGTAATAGTTTGTCGATTTTTTAGCCTATATGTAATAGTGCACCCTTAGTCGGTCTTCTAGTAGTCGTTTGGTTTCAGTTGATATCCGAGATACTTCAAACCATCATCTAGAGCGAAAACCTTGAAGGGGAACCGAGTAGTAATGAGTAGTGATTCTTCCCTGGATAGGAGAGACAATGTGATACTAGATTTTTGGTTGTTGATTTCCATGCATGTAGCTTGTTTAAAAAGTAAAAGCCTTTCACTCAACTTTTCAATATCTTGCCTAGTTCCATCGCAGAATATTAATATGTCATCTACGAACAAAAGGTGTGAGATGTATAGTCCTGTAGATATTTTTATGCCTCTGAATGTGCCTGCTAGCTTTGCCTCAATCAAGAAGCGACTAAGGCATTCAACGACTAGAAGAAAGAGAAGTGGAGACAAAGGACATCCCTGTCTAACTCCTCGCTCCGCTGTAAAGAAGGGGGAGGCAGCCCCATTAATCAAGATAGAAAAGGAAACTGAAGTTAAGCAAGCCATAGTCCAGTTTGTGAAAGTTACCCCAAAACTGAGGTGTATCAGCAACATCTGAATATATAGCTAGTTTACTTTGTCAAAAGCCTTTGAGAGGTCAATTTTAATGACCACCCCTTTAAGTTTCTTGATTTTTAAACCATGGAGGCCTTCCTGAGTAACCCCGATGGCCTTGTGGATCTACTTGTCTTTCTGGAATCCGAATTATTCAAGTGAAATATGCCTAGAAAGAATGTCTTTTAATCTTGGACTGATGACTTTTGAGATAATTTTATAGAGGCAATTGCACAAAGAGATCGAGCAAAAGTCATCGAAGGAAGTTGGATTGTCTATTTTGGGTATTAGTGGAATGAAGGTGTCATTGAAAGGCTCATGTAAACGCCCATTTTTCCGTGACTCCTCCACTACCGACAAAATATCTTTCCCCAAGAGATCAAAGAAATCCAAATAGAATTCAATCGGCCAACCATATGGTCCCGAGCTCTTCCCTTTTTGGAAAGTGTTCATAATTGCCAACAATTCCTCTTCAGAGACTTCCATCATCAAAGAATCTCTCTCTTACTCATCCAAAAAACTAGGACAGAGCCTGGCTGCTATCACGATTTCAGTAATTGAGGACCTCACATGTGCTTTGAACAAATTTTTGAAGTGTGTTATCCCCATTGAGGCGAGACCCTCAAAAGTATTGACCAATTGGCCATCACCCTGGGTAAGGCTCCAAATTGTGTTATTTAGTTTCTGTCCCTTGGCAGAAGAGTGAAAAAATTTTGTATTCTCATCCCCACAAGTGATCCAAAGTGCTTGACTTTTAAGTCACCACAAGGCTTCATTTTCAGCCAAGATAGTTCTTCGCCGAAGTTCCAATTGAACCAGTTCCTCCCTTGTCTCCCTGGAGAGGAAACTCCTATCAGGATTGACTTGCCCTTCCAACAAGAGTTTCTCTAAGCAGTGAAGCTCCTTATCCTCTTTTAGTTTTTTCTCATGTGCCCAAGGGATAGTTGTCTGCTTGACTTTTCTCAAGTTTTCCATAAAATGGGGAGCAACATGGGAATTGTGTTTGGGGATGAAGGGAGTCCACAGATCTCGCACCAGTGCTTGGTACTTAGGATCCTTTAGCCAGCCTTCAAATAATTTGAACGGGCTGGGAGGCCTACGACTCCTATTACACAATTCCAGTACTATGATCGGATTATGGTCCGAGTCATCGGAACAGGCTACCCATTGCCGCGCAAGTGCTAGTGAATCAAGTAACTCTTCCTACAGGAGGAAACGATCCAGACGTTTTGCAACCTGTGCATCCCCGACCCTCATATTCCACCAAGTCGGTTGTAATTTCATCGGCTCTAGATCCAACAGTCCATGTAGGTCTAGCAAGTTTGTAAAATAATCAGTCAAAGGGTCTGGGGTAGCTCGAGGGCCCCATAATTCAGACGCTCCCAAAGAAAATTTTAGATCTCCACCCACAATAACAAGTCATTCAGTAAGCCAAGAGCTCAAATCCAGTGAATCCCAGAATCGTTTTCGGTCTGTATAAGGACCATATATATTGATAAGTAGAAAGGGACGACCCAACTCTGCTGAAAACATATTTAGTCCAAGACCCGATTCAAAGCCCCGAATTAGTTCACAATTACAGCTCTTTAGCCACCAACCTGTGGCTAGTCCCCCAGAGTGTCCCTTTGCATCCACAATAGCAAAGGACCAACCATGTAGTAAGGATTCCAAAGTCAAGACCACTTGTTCGCTCACCCCCATGGTTTCTTGAAGGAAGAGAACATCCAGATTAGTAATCACAATCAATCTTTTTAGAGATGGTTTTTTTGGGGGGCTCGCCAGACCCCTATAGTTAAAGGAGAGGATTTTCATAAGGGAACCAAATCATTGGGTTTCTTTGCTCTAAGTGCCCATTCAATGGAAGATTTTCTACCAGAGGCCACATCAAGTTTGGCTCGGTCTTGTGCCAGTAGGAGGTGAGATCGCCTACCATGACCTCTTGCCGAGGATGGAGCATGAAGAAGCGATCCCAGGCCCAGTCCAGGATGGTCCTCTACATCACAGATGTCCAAATCCCCAGATAATACAGTCCTGTTCCGGAGAGAATAACGAATCCAGGAGCCCTCTGAAGATTTGGAACCAAAAGAAGAGTGGTTGACGGAAAGGAAGGGAGTCCTGCAGAGGTCCGAAGTAGTAGGGGGGAGGAGGTTAGGTCCCATAGAGAATCCCATAGAAGAAGGAGCTGACAGTCCCAAGCTCGTAATGGTTACAGTGGAGGGAAGGCCCAAAGTCACCCCGGAAATCCCAGACTGTTGAAATGGGGGGGTTGTGGGAGTACTAATCGAAGGAAGGATAAGAGCTCTAGCATGAGCGAGAGTGAAAAAAGCCGCCTCGGGACGAGGCATGGGGAAAGGCAAAGGAAGACCCACTGAAGAACTAACGTCCAACCCCACCAAGCCCGAAGGAAATAAAATTTCAGAAAAAGTAGAAGCAAACGAGGGAAGGGAAGACTATTGCTTACCTGACACCATCAACGACCGAGGGAAAGCCAAGAAAAAAGACTTCTGAACCTTTGCTTGCGCCAACTCCCGGACATCCGGAGAAACGCCTATCGTAGGAGGAGAGTGTTGTCTTAAATCTTTGTCTCGGTCCAGGGACTGTGAAGCCACAAAAATAGTTCCCGCAGAGCCCTCAGTCCCCCTAGCCACACTACCTGCTCCTTTGTCAAAACCGCCACCCCCTGGACCCCGCATCTTGTTTTTAAAGGGCAGAGTGCAGTCGGCAAAGCCATGTCCATAAGCATGGCATCTATGACACCTGAAGGGTATCCCTTCATAATCCAAGGGTTGAAGGAAGGAACTAGAAGTTGTCTCAATAGGCAGATCCTTAAGGAGTCCTGGCTGAAGATCCAACCTCACTAAGATCCTAGCCATGGACATATTGCATGTCTCTTCAAAAGGAAAGTCTGTATCCAAATATTCCCCCAAAAAGTTCTCGATTGTCGAGAACCGAACATGGTTCCAGTACTACACGGGGAGACCCAGAAGATGAACCCAAACAGGGACCACATCCACCCGCTCTCTCTTTGCATCAAAGCTCGGAGTCCACCGCTTCAGAACAATAGGAGTATCGGCCATACTCCAAGGTTTGGAAAGAACCCAGCTGACATCTGAAGTGGCTGAAAAGACGAAAGCGAACCAACCCCGAGCAAGTAATCGAATACTAGGTAATACAGAGAGATTAGAGCCCCAAGAAGATTCCAACCAAGACCGCATAAAGGGAGAGATCAATCATTTCCCACGTGCCCACCCCACCACTGCCAAGTCTGAGAACTCAATCACTCGATCCATATCTATATCTTCACCAAATACAAGACGCTCTGAGTTGGTTCTTTCCTTCGCACATTGAGGGCCTCTGTTCACCAGATGCTTTGAAGATCCAAAAGCTTCCAAACGTCCGTGGCCACGGCCTCCCCCACGGGCTGTATCTAAGGGTCCCAAACGAGGAGGAGACAAATGCGTCCCTGTGTTCCTTACTTGTGAAGAACCCTTATCAAAGAGACCTCCAACAGTTTCTGCCGGATCCGAAAAAGACCCAGGATCAGAAATAAATTCTGAAGGGGAGAAATGTGCACAAGAAACCATCTCATGTAAGTCTTTTGGTTGTGTGCCCCAACAGTCGTCAGCCAAAAGACTTCCCCGCTCGGATCCAAAGCAAGTAAATTCCCCCTCTGACAGGCCTCGAGGGGGGTCCATCCCAGGAATAATCCCCGAAAAAGTAGCCACCGACAGCTCAAAATCCAACCCATTTGAAAACGACAATCCCAAAGAGGTATGAATCCCCAAATCCAGGCTAGATGTTAGGTTGTTTGCCAAACCCTCTGGGTTCACCCGCTCAAACCCCAATGGAAAACCGACAGAGGGGGTTGGGTCCACAATCCCAAAAATGTCCACTGCCACACCCAATCTCTGCAGTGAGCCCGCATCCTCCGCCATCTCCAGCCCGAACCTCCAAGTGTAATAGTCAGCAGGCCCTGGAGGTCAAGCGAACTCTTATTTCGACCTGCGAAAGCCCCAAACTAGAAAGGATACCCACCAAACCTCCGAAAGTTCAATCAAGGCGCAGAAAAAGGGCCTCCAGCATTAATCCCCAACCCGTCAACAACTGTACCTTACCAGACTCAACCACAAAAGTCAATGCCTCCACCCACCTCCATTAATTCCTAATTTGAGGAATTCTTGTTGTATAACAAATTGAAATTTGTTATATGTGTGATTGTATTTGATATAGGAAATTAAACATATACAATTCTTTATTTTTCCACGAGTAGACCTCTTATTCTTATTTGTACACACCTTCCTTTATTCTCTCGTTGTACCCATACTCTTGGTCTTTAGTATTATTGTTTCTACCTAAAATTCTAAAAAACGAAAACAAAAAAATCAGTATATTTGTATTAGAATAATATTAAAAAAAACAATCAAAGTTAATTTATTCACAAAAGTGAAATTAAAACAATCAACAATGATAATTTATCCTTTTGTATTAATGCAATTTAATCCCGGGATGTAGGAAATGCACACTTAAGAGTTCACAGATAACGTTCATGAATAATCATTCCAGATCCAGATACAGTTAAGAGTGAAATACATACGGTGTCTGGGATCCCATAACACAACGAATGGACTGTTAAGACATCTTCCATATCTGGATGTAATTTGCTTGAGGAACAATTATCCTACATCCAGTATCCTGGAAAGGTCAAAAGGTAATACATTAAGTTAACTCTGAATACAAATATGATAACCCCTAAGTTATAAGTATACGTCATTCATCCACATCACTTTCCACATCAGCATACCTGCCATGTGGAATCAAGCATATTGATTCTTAAAAAATTTAAATCACAGATTGCCTAATATTAAGTGAAAAAGTAATAAAAGCTTTTTCAAGGCAAAAGACTTCAAATTAGGATATCCAAATAACTTATGTTATGACAATTGGTAATTGATCTAAATACTCCATAGTGACTTTTCCTTAGATATTTTAAGCATTATGCAAAGAAAATGAGCAGTTAAATCAGATTAAATAATATATAAAGGTTATTTCAAAGGAAAACCATCAAAACATAATTATACACAACTTATAAAAAATTATAAAATTAACCAAAAAATATTAAATAAAAATAATATATATATAAATTTGGCAAGATAAAAAATAAGCAAAAATGAAGGGTCCCCATTATATGATGAAGGAAATCATAAATAATAGGGGGTTTGTTGTATAGCCTACAACAAGTATATGTTTCAAAACTAACTCTATAGCTTCATGTCTTTCTATGATCGATTATGATAGCATATTGTGGTAGTATGATTTGAATTCTTCCTCTATTTCTCCGTAAGTCTCCAATTTGTTCCCTTCAGTGGATTGCAGAAATGATATTATGTTTATGTTTCTTTTATTGATCACGGAGTTCTAAAATAACCTAGAGTTTCTATCACCCTCTTGAGACCATTTGATTCTCAACTTTTTCTTCCAAAGCATATCTTCTTTCTTCCCTTTGAGTTCTATTTCCTCCTTGAGGGTTTTCTCCTTCCGAATCAAGTCTTCCTTCCTTCCTTCCTTGATAATGGAGTGTTTAACCTCCTCCATTTGTTTATCTAAATATTTTTTGGCTTGAAAGATGTTCCCCAAAAATTATTTGTTCTGTGATTTGAGCTTGATCTTCAAATTCTCCAGTCCCTATTGAAATTGATACATTAAAGTTCCTTTTGTAGGCTCACTCTCCTTCCACTAGTGCTCTATATTTGCTTTAAAATTAGGATTACCCAACCATAATTTTTCAAAACTAAAGGGTTTTGATCTACGAGGGCTTGTGCTATCCCATGACAGATAGACTGGCCAATGATAAGATCCCACTCCTAGAAGAATTTGTGTTGTCATAACTACTCCCACATTTATTAGAGATTGTGAGACAAGAAATATAATATTGTAGCTATATGATTTAACCCTCCTCTTTTGTTATTCCATATATGGTAGTGGTTGTTGATAACCATGTTTACCAGTCTCAACTTTGCAATTGTATCTTTGAATTTAGTACTATCCTCTTCCAAACAACTTATGCCCCTCTTTTCTTGGTAAGAAAAGTGATCATATTAAGATCCCCTCCAATGATTCATGATGTTTGATTTATAGCTACACCCACATTTTGGAGAAAGACTAGGAATGTCAATTTGTCTAGCATTGGACCCATATATAGTAGTGACATAACCTTCTCTTATTGATATTATTTCCTTAAAGTGCACTGTGATGGAACTTCCTATTTCAATGAAGTTATCCATATTTACTAGGGATGGGTTCCATAGAATGGATAAGCCTCATGAGAATCCTTTGGTAATTTTTACAACTGAATCACAACCTTTCCAACAACATGCAACCACTTCTTTCATGGTTTCATTATCACATTTGTTTTCTGAGGTATAAATATGGTGGGTTTTTCTTTGAGGATTGTGTTCCTAAGAAGCCTCTATTTTCCTTTACCATTGACCACTCTCATGTTCCACAATATGATCTTCAAGATTAAACTTTGGGTAGTGCGAGGAGGAATTTTTCCTTAAGTGAGACATTCTGACTTGAATCTATTAGTTGGGCTCTCTAAGTCCTGTATCTTTTTCTTTCGATGTTTCCTTCCTCTTTTATTTTCTTCTACTCATGTTGTCTTCCAAGGTTTCAATGGAACAATGAATGCAATACCTAACCTTGATGGTTTCCCTTTATTGGATCGATTGCGCACATCCTTCCTAACACTGGGAGGGTTGATGACCCAATCTTCATCCAGAGTTGACCAAAAAAAATCCAAGGCATCGGGATATCAATCTTCAGTGAAGGACTCAAGAAGGTCTCACCCGATATGCCATGAGAATCATAGAGACTTTCTGGATTTGTATCAAAGATGAAGGGATAAATCATATCAGGAAGCCACTCGAGCTAGCATTCATACGTTCCATCATAGTTCAACAACATACTAACAAAATACATCATTAACAAATTCATCCATTGAACTCAAACTAAACACAACCATTAACAAAGATAACAACAATTTTATATTATCTCCATTATAGGGTAGAATGCATACATTAAGAGGCTCATACTGCAATAGGAATAACACCCTTCGCTTTGATACATTATACAAGTGATACACTACAATGCGCTATGTAATCTTTGGTCAGATTTTTCACATACTACTAGTCTGACTCCATTACAAACTCTCTACAAAACTGCTACAACCACACACAAAAATGTTACACAGACTCATAAAATGACCTATGCAAAAATCAAATTGACTTCTCTGTTGCTGCAAACCTCAGACTCTCTGAACTCTCCCCCTATTTCGTTGCTGCTACTTTTTCTTCTCTGCTCTGCTCTGATGCTCTGTCTCTTTCACTTCTGCTCCACACTCTCTAGTGATTTCCAGTTTTTCATGCTTCTACCACCTGCATGCAGCTCACATAGCCACTTTGGAGCATGGAAGTCCTAATGAACTTGCCAACTCATCCATTATTTTCCCCATAATCTCTCATGCTATCTGGGTTCATCATTCGAGAATATTCCCAAATATATTCTTCTGATTTGTTATGCATGCAGTAGCTTTCATATCTTTTAACGCACAGTGTAGAAATTTGCTTGGCGCACATGCCTTATTCCATCCATCACACAACTACTGATGTGCATGCAGAATGGAAGTGTGTGCATGATTTATCTATGCACACACACAATATTACCCAAAATTGTGGGTGACAACATGCCCCCAACACTATTACTTGGTTTGTCCTCGAGCCAATGATCTTAATCATGGTGTGATTGATGCAAGGGAAGGAATTGTCTTCATGAGTTCCTAGAGGAACTCCTAGAATTGGCTATCAGTTCCGTCCAAGGTGAAGTGAAACTATTTAGTGAGATGGACTACCTCATTTGTATCAATGATTGTGACCTATGGATCATGAAGGTCAATATGCTCCATTTTATCAAGCATCAAGGCAATTGTGAGCTATGCTGTTACAAGCTGAGTGTAGAAAATTTGGGCCTTATTGGCCGCATTGTTGAAAAACTCAAAATATTTTGTTGTTTCTCTTGAGCGGTGGTGATTTATTTTGTCTTCTTGGCGATGGATGTCATCACAGTTTGGTGCTCGCCTGAGGGTAAGGAAGTCAAACTACTCTTCTGTTGGGCGAGCTCTACTTCAACCACGCAAACCATTTCATCAATGGAGTTGATCTCTGTTGGATTCTGAAGGTGATTACAAAGTGTAAAGTTGTACTTGACCGACCCCGAAAAATATTTGAGTTGTTCCTGGTCATTATGGAGTTCTTCCTCGGCCACTCCATCCATTTGTTGCAATTTAATATATGTTGGTGTTGACTACTAGAGTTGTGTGTGGAGCGTGAGTTTTTGTGACTCCAGAACCTAAAGATTCTCAAATACTACTTGGATCGTTTGAGGTGTTTTTACCTCTATCTATGCTTTCCCTGATGGGCATACCCAGAAGTATGCTTCTTCAACGACATTGAGGGGTTTGGAACGACTGGCCAAGGAAATATCGTGTTGTGATTTGGTGTTTGTGTGTGCGATGACTTCAACAAGATGAAGTGTTTGAATGTCCTATCGCACAACCTATACATTCTATCACATGAGAACTTCTTTTTGAATTTGTGATTGAGTATCTTTATGAGCTATGAGTTCTTGGTCATATTGCTAGAACAATTATTCATGCACCTGAGTGAGAGTCTAGTTCCTCTCCCCGAGTTCAGTGATGATGGTGGAGACAAAATTCTGCAAGTCGACAGTAGGCACATGCGCAAGATCAAGCTTGGGCTTGGCCAAGTTAGTCAGAACAACAACCAAGGGGTCACCTGCAACACCCTTTTCTTTCCCGTTCCTATAACTTCCTTGGACTGCGGTTCTTGAGGAGGCGAAACTGGGGGTAAGGGGAAGGCCAACTGCTAACAGAGGGAATCAAAATTCCCCACAAAGTCCTTCTGGAAAACTTGTTGCCTTTTCCATTGTTTTCGAAGCTCCTTTACCAACTTGGAAAGGGTGGTCTTTGGTTTTCCTATTTCCAATGCCATAGTACCGACCTCTAGTTTCTTAATGGTGTTCGTGCGTCGATGCTTCCCAGAACCATGACTAGGGCAGATATTTAGTTGCATTGAAGTCCTCTGGACCTCTTTCTTAATTTAAGTAGTTTTTGGTGAGGGCGTATGCTCTTCCCCTGTACTAGGGTCCAAATCAATAGGAGGTGGGCCATGTGTCTAGGAGGACCACTTACGTTTCCAAGACCCATCCTCATCTCCTTGTGATTCCTCCTCACTCTGCATTTTCTCCTCTGTATTCCACAGTACCTACTTAGTGAAAGTATGGCATTTTTGTTTTTGAGATCTTGAGGTCATTTCTCTGCGTCGAGTTGTAGCTTCAACCCATTTCTTTTCATGTGATTTATTTGTCCTCATCTTGAGCTGTGGCTTCCCTTTTGAAAACAGAGGATGATAATTCTCGTGCCAATCCATGACACCCATTTGGATGCCCTCTTCTATAATGAAAAAAGGGAGTCTGGCCTCATCTTTGTCCCCGTCTTTGCAGGGTAAATAAACACATTATGAAAATTATATTCAAATTCAAGATGTCGATGTACCTCTTCAAGAGAAGTTTCGAGATGTGGACCATTGAATTAGTGGCAACAATCAATTGTGTAAACCATTTCTAGAAATCCTTGGTGTTCTCAGCTTGGATGGATTGTTCCTTAGTCTGTTGGAGTGTTAAGAATCTGGAAACAATGAAAAACAATGCCCCTTCCACATCCTCTTCATGGCCTGGGGGTGGCTTCCATAAAATCATACCGAGTAGAAGAATCACCCAGTTTTAGTAAAATTCCTTTCCCAAGTCCTAGGCATTAAGACAATCATCCACAAAGTCATTCATTAGGTGTCAATCCCAGGCCATTTGGACCCCACTAGTACATCATTCCACAACGAGCACAAAACCAAGGGGGCATTCATCCCTACGATATTTTTGTAGGAGCTCATAGGAAAGTAGTTGTGTCACAAACCTAAATGTCATATTATTGATCTCAGGGATCACAACCCCTCGCTTCCCTCTATGCATCCGAAAACGAGTGTAGAATTCCTCTTGTGCCATGTCTTTTTCATTGATGGCATTGGATGGATCTTCTCCAATTATCAAAAGTTCCAACACCTGATGAATTGTATTATGGTATACCAATTATGGTCGGTCAAGCCATATAAAATTTCCATGCAACCTACTCAGCAGGAAGCGAACGTAGTCCTGGCTTGTTGGAGCTCGACTAAAATGTGGACAGTTGAGCAATGTTAATATATTGAACTTCCATGGGGGATTTTCCCATTTCTAGGTAGATATATTTTATGTTCCATCAACTCACTCGATGCCATATGCATACTTGTCCAATTTTAGGTCTAGAAACTAGGTTGGGTCGCAAACATTGTGGTCAATACATTTCAACACTAGAACCTTACCCAACTTTAGTCTTTTTCCCCATAAAACTCACTCAATCCAACATCACTGGTTCTGGTACCGACTACTCTTTCATCACCTTGAACTTTTGTTGTGGATGGGGTTTGCTGGGGGAAGCCATATTTTTCAGTAATGACCATGGGTTTTTGATTTGTGCTTATAGAGCTTGAAACCACTTCAGGAATCAACAACATAATACAGATTTCCTAGTGTGTAAAGAGGAAATATTATTCGTTGATGTTGCTTATGTTCTCTTTCTGGTTATTAAAGATGAACAAAAGAAGCCTCAGAACCTGGGTATGGAAAATTTAAGAGGCACCGAATGAGAGGTTCCCGAGGTGTTAGTCAACTAGATGGTCATTCATCTCATATGTACCTTGATATAAATGTCACATGACGTCAAGTTTTCTTCCCACCTTAGGTTGCGATTACTACCAAGTCCTTGCTATCAGTCAACCAATAACCACTTTAATTCTTTCCATTGAAGTCACCTAGGCGAGCTAGGATATTTCTCCGCACCTCTTGTGCTATCCTTTCCGCCATCCAAAGTAATTAATTTTCCATGCTTTTCAAATCAAAAAAATCCCTTCCCTAACAAGTGCATTTATGCCTTGATTTTTCCCTATACGAACTAAATATTTTTGATAGAAATGCATGTCGCATCCGCCTTTATTATACTAAGGTTTATATTCCACCTAAATGTTAGTATGATGATGAATTCTATACTAGTGCACAAAGTCTTATTCTTTGGTGGTGCAAAGCATGATTCCTACACACACCTACGTCAATACCCAAGATATTAATCTATCATGTTGGCCCCTAGCCGGTCACCATGCTTCTTCACACAGATCCAACTTCTTAGTATTTGACATGGAGGATCTGCAATAGTCGAGGTTGGCCTTGGGGGAATCTTTTGGCTGCCCAATTTTGTATTAGGTTCAACCTCAATCCTGCAATACTTGTCAGCTATCTTGATAGTAGCCTGAGGAATAGGATGGACACAACTTCAATAGTTCGTTGCTTGGATATCCAATGCCTCATGTAGGAACACATGTATTGGAAGATATCAACCCTCATCCCGAACCTTTCCTTCATTGAGTCAACTACATCTTCCCATTCACATAGATGGTCCCGGTGCACAACCCACCATTATGCAAGTATCCCTGCTAATACTGTATCGAGGGTGCGTACCCAATGGAGTAAGGGAATGCACTGCATTCGAGAAATGAATGTGTCCACCAGATCGATCCCATCAAAATGATAGGGTTCAAATTCATCCTCGCACGTCGCTGTGGTAATTCACACACATCACCTAGTAGAGACCTCATATAGCTTATTCTGCCACCTCTCAATGGCATCTTTTGAATCATTATCATAGGACTTCACACTTCTCCATCTTAGTTCCCCACCCATTGTGGTATTGATATAATCCTCTCTCCACCCTATTATTTGATAGATGTTTTCGATAATATAACTATGTGCATCCTCATTCACAGGCTCATTGTATCTGTCACCTTCATTTAGACCTAATGATGCAACCACATGCAAAGTGTTTGTCTCAAATGATATCTGCCTCTTCTTAAAATTCAAAACGACATTGTTTTCGAATGCCCAATAAATACCAAGTAGGCTAGGGTAGAGATCTAAGTCATCCATGATCTCAATCACCTCAAAATCTTCCTTAGTCTTCATCCCTTCAATGTTCACTTATGTGGTGTCCCTAATCTAAAACCCTTTGCAATTGTACATAAAGGTTGGTGAGCCAATTGGTACCAAGTGTAAATGTAATGTACATTTAAGCTGGTGAGCCAAGGAAACCCAGTTTTTGTGTTGCATGCATCTGAGCAAGTGCGCAGAGAATTGTTATAAAGACAAGGTGCGCACATTTTGTGTATTGCGCGTGCTTGGGTAAGTGTGCGGTAATAACCTGGAAGTGCACAATACTTATATATATATAAGTTATATATTTATCTAGGCTCACCAGCCTCATAATCACACATGCTCTCCGACCTCAAAACATAAAGAGTCATATACACACAGGCTCTCCGACCTCAAAACATAAAGAGTCATATATATATATATATATATATATATATATATATATATATATATATATATATATGACTCTTTATGTTTTGAGGTCGGAGAGCCTGTGTGATTATGAGGCTGGTGAGCCTAGATGCAGATAGGCCAGTGTGCCTATCCATGTAAATATAATCATGAATATTAATATAATATTGCATCGCTGCGTGCTAACTAACTCAAGTGAAATGAGATGGGGGCCCTACTCCACCGGAAAAGGGAAAAAGGGGGTGAGTCGTAAGTCTTGGAGAATATTTTATAATATTTCTAGGAAAATTATATTGTCAGATATATATTATTTAATCCTATGTTCTTGAGGGTAGGGAGTGGGTCACCAAGTGGCTTAAAGATACTTTTGAAGGTGACAAGTGTCAAGTGGAAGGCATGCAATATATATTGATGGCCTTAGTGTATTTTGGGCATTATTTCATGAAGATTATCGCATGGGAGATGATCCAGATATTTGGGGAAGGAATTTATGTTGCAAGATCTCGTGTGAAAAAGGGGGTAAGACTGTATGGAAAATCCAATTACTACCTTATCTTCCAGAAAAGATTGTAGGGAGTTGTGGGGCTGTATCCATAGTTTCATTTCCAAAGAGTCGAGTGGATAGATCGTGAATAGTCTCTTTGGGTGAGAGACTGGTTGTTTTGGAGTGGTTGTCAGGCCCGTGGGCATGCTCTCCTTTGTCAAGTGATCCATCCTTCCTTTATCTCCTTTTTCAAGTGAGCCATCCTTCCTCGCTCTCCTTTGTCAAGCGATCCATCCTTCCTTGCTCGATGAGGGAAAGCCATCCTTCCACATTGTTCTTTTCCAACCAACTAAATATTTACATTGATGTGGTTATTATTGGCAGGTGTTGGTTGGTTCGAATTCCCCCTCCCCTCCCATGGATGCACCAATATAGGTAGGTGTGTTCCAATAAACAACCAACCGAGGTTCTTTCCCGAGCCCACGATTTCACCTCTCCCTTGATAGGAAGAATATCAAGTTACACTTGCATGTGTCATATTCGTCTCTCTCTCTCTCTTTATCGCATGAAGGGTGATATGGACAATTAATATTTGGAATGGGCCTTGCCTATATATGGATATAATAGGTGAGTGAATAGTTTATGCCATAGTTTCTTGCTAGCAATAATAATTGTACCTCCCACCCACCAAGCCAAAAATAGGGAAGGATAAATAACTTCGATTCAGAAAGGTAAGATAACTTGCTTTGTCATTGCACGACTCGTTCTTTGCAACTTTCCCCCCCTCCCCTTGGGCTGCGTTCAACGTATATCCAAGTGGTTAGTGGTTCTAGTCTTTGCCCACATGCATGCGAAATAATCTCTCTATTTCATTCGGTCTAGAGTGTGCATGCTTATTTATGGACCGAGGTAGATCACTCGAGGGGATAGGCCCTTATGGATGGATGGGTCTCAAATACAAGAATCTTCCTTCAATCAATGTCCCACTATATATATGTGAGATTTGCTGAGATTTGTTCCCTGGTCCATTGATCATTAGTTGTAGGGCTCAAAGACTTATTGTTCGACCTGTTGTTGGTAACCCTAGGAAGGAAGTGGGGTAGCCCAAGGACTTTTGAGAAGAGAAGGGGCACACTTCCTTGGGTATGACAGGTGCATGGGGAATGAGGGACTGTGGGCCAGTTGCAACAGTGGGAACTTAGGACTGGGAAATTTTGTTGAATTTCAAACCATAGCTTGTCGCTAGGAACCCTTTCACCTTGGTGGAGTTGAGCTCTATCTCGAGGGTGACATGTTGCTGAAAACGTATGAGAAACAACGTATATGGATGGGAGGAACATCTGAGTCAAGGCCTCATTTGGTGACTTTCATTTAAGATAAGTGTTCCTTATGTGCTTGTCTTGGTTGCTGTGTGAATTTTTTTCTATGTTTGACAAGGGTTAATTCTTGTATGTTGTTGCATATAATTATTTTTTGTTATTATGTTATTGTTGCTTGCTCATGTAAATATGGTGTTTTTTATCCTTTACTTGTAGTTGTGCATGAGTATGTCAATCGATGGTAAACTCACTTGTTAAGTTTAACCTTATGATTTTGGTTATTAGTCCTCAAGAAGGGGATTTAGTGGTCGGGTGCGCAGGATCGTAACTGGTGTGCTCCAAGAGGTTGGAACTCATGTGTGTGTGTGGCTAAGGAATTAGACCCCACACACAGTAATAATAGAAGTGGTGCATGACACCCATATGGTTGTGCGCACAGTTGTACTTTGGGGGTCAGTATGCTTGTGTGCGCAATTGTTTGATTTAATTCCTTTTCTTAAGATTGTATTAAAATAAATTGTTACTTTCATTGTTATAAGTTGCATGGCACAACTCAAGTTTGGGTTGAGCATATTACCTTAAAGTGATACTATGTAGACTTGTGTGGAGAGTATAAGTTGTGCAGTGATGTTTCAAAGTAGCATGGTCCAGTAGTATACTGGGTACATTACAGTTTGGTATTAGAGCATGTGTAAGGTGCTAATGGGACTTGGTGGGAGACTAGGTACATTACAACTTCAACCTGTTCTAGCCAACCTGCAGGACAAATTTTGTACCGATTAGCCAACCTGAGTTGAATGGGGGACCATACCAAGTTTGGTCGATCCATCAACTCCTAAGATGTTTTTGGCAAGGTGTTCACATCGAATCCCAGATCCAACATGACTCCATCCATTTCATATTGTAACATACACACTACCTAAAGTCAAAATTTTTCATTTAGTTCTCAACAATGAGAATCCCCGAAGCTTGCAGCAGCAAAGTGCCAATCCCGGTCCATGGGTCTTTCATTCACCTATACGGCTTTCTTCACTTAACTGTGGTCTTTCCTTGATGACAATTTCTGGTTTTCGAGGTTTCATCCTTTCTAATGTCGAGGGTTCCTATACTCTCGATTTCCCAATCTCTGATGAGCTCTCTTCCAGCCTTAGCCCTCCTGGCTATGCCCTGGTCCACACGACCGTGCTCACGAGACCGCAGCCTTATATCTTTCTTTTTGTCAGGGTTTCGGGATTTCTAATGCTAAAATACATATGCCCTTTGGATCCGCGATCCTCCGATTCCCGATATGCTCCTTTTCTGCCTTAGCCTCTCGGGATAAGACTTTAGTCCACGTGACCTCTATCTCACAAGACTGCAGCCTTGTCCCCCATCGGGGTTTTGGACTTTCCAATGTCGAAATGCAAACGTCCCCAGGACTCGCAATTCCTCGAATCCCGATGCGCCCTTTACGCGCTAGCTCCGGTCCGATCCGACGGCTGATGGGTAATTGGACCAGGATCTAACGGTCTAGATCCGTTCTTCCTGCGCACACTCCATAGACTAAATTCCGAGCATCTTAACCCGATCCAACGGCCGACGGGATTTCCAAAGGAGATCCAACGGCTCAGATTGTCCCACCTCGCGCATTTCTTCCACTACTTCGTGGATGTGGAAAGGTCAACGGTCCAAATGTCCTCATGGACTCTGAGGGAACCTACGATCTTGATTTCCTCGCTATTCACAAAGATAGAGGGAAAAGGAGCAAGGGATATAATGCTCCTACTACTTCCGTCGATCTGATGGTCGTGAATGACCATGGGCCTTCCGACAAGATTTCATTCATCGATTCGTTACTTATCCCTACGCTGCTACTTCAAAATCTTAAGCGGGTCATTCCTCTTCGTACAGGGTTATTAAGACTTGCACGTTCAAGTCCCTTTTTATTTTCCTGGGTTCTTGGTGAACCTTTCTAAGAAGGGAATCTCTGTGAAGAGATCTAATCCAGGGCATTCCTAGAAACAGACAAAGGGAAACAAACTCCCGAGGATGGACTTGAAGTCTGACTTGGTTCATCTCATGCACAGTCAAATCCATTTATCAACATAAGTCATGCATGGTTTCCTCTGTTATAAGCATATATCTATTCATTCTTATCAAACACTTCACAAACATTCTAACACTGAAATCATTCACAATTTCACAGTTCTATGAGCATATATATACATATATCAGTATATGAATTTCAAGATGCAATATATATATATATATAACACTTATCAGAAATGACACTAGAAGTATGGGCAACTGCTGAGAGGGGTGCTCGTTTCCACCCAACCGTAGGCTCAATGACTCCCAACAGATTTACCACTAGCCACCCCCGAGCTGAGACCACAATGTTGTGAGACTGCGTCTCTCTGTCTGCCAGTGACCAGGAGCGAAGGTTGCAATCCTTCCTCTCTGCTATCACTCACTCTACGTAAAAATTGCAAGATTTCCCCTCGCGTCTGCCCCCCCCCCTCAATCGCTTCTGCCATATGCCTTATCCTCTCGCGAGGTTGCGTGTGGCACGATTACCCTCGCGCCGATCAGGCCTGATGGATCTACGGATAGGAGGTTCACCTCCCCATCCCTCACTAAGCCATCAACCTGTCAGCCTGCAAGGCATTAAATTTCAGGGCCAGCGAGCCGCTTTTGGTTCTCCGGGCCAGTGGAGTCCAAATACGGTATTTAATTCTCGGTGGAAGTTAACGCCCCCGTTCCAGGTTCCTTCCACCGCCATCGTGGTCTCTTTTCTGCACATCCCCTCTCAGCAGTCCTGCAATAAATTCAAAATATCATTCACATATTCACATTTATGAGTTTGCCATAGTCCTTGGCCAGTCCAGTTATATTTACAAGCTGAGGGAAATAGGGTGTTACAATTCCCTCCCCCTTAAAAGGAACATCGTCCTCGATGTTCTTATCTACTAACATGAATTGCATGTACAGAAGTAAACAAAATCGGATATTCCAGTTTCATGGCATCTTCCATTTCCCATGTAGCCTCATCCGGGCCAAAATGTTTCCACTGCACCTTGACCTGTGCAATGGTTCTGTTCCGGAGCGGGGTTTCCTTTCTGTCCAGTATGCATTGGGGTTCTGGTAGAAATTCTCCCTCCGGTTTCACTTGGATCACAGACCAGTCAATTATATGATTAGCATCATGTACATATTTCTTTAATAATGAAACATGGAAAACATTATGTGTTTTTACTGTGGGAGGAAGTGCTAGCCGATAGGCTACGGGTCCCACTCTGTCTAGAACCTCAAAGGGTCCATAATACCGGGGTGCCAATTTGGCACAAGCTCCCATTTTCAGGGAACTCCTTCTGGGCTTAATTCTGAGATATACATGGTCTCCCATTTTGAACTCTCTTGGAGTTCTCTTTTGATCAGCATAAATTTTCTGTCGGCTCTGAGCGATCTTCAGATTTTGTTTTATCTTAGTCACTTGTTGTTCCATCTCTTTCAACATATCGGGTCCAATAGAAATCTTGTTTACAGGGTTACTCCAGCTGACTGGAGGATTACACGGCCTACCATAAAGGACCTCGAAGGGACTCATCTTTAAGGATGCTTGGTAGCCGTTGTTGTAGGCAAATTCTACCAATGGCAAGTAGTCTTCCCATTTCCTGGGTTGATGCATCACATGCATCCTTAACATATCCTCTAATATTTGATTCACTCTTTCTGTCTGTCTGTCGGTTTGAGGGTGATAGGTGGTGCTAAACAACAATTTGGTCTCTAATCCCGCCATCAGTGATTTCCAGAAATTGGAAGTAAATTTAGTGTCTCTATCGGATATTATCTCCCTCGGCATGTCGTGCAGTCGAAACACCTCTTTCATGAATACCTGGGCGATATCTATCGCCTTGCAGGTCGATTTGACGGGGATGAAATGAGCAGACTTGCTCAGTTTATCCACCACTACCATAATGAAATCATTCTGTTTGGTTGAAGTTGGCAATCCAGTGATAAAATCCATGGAGATGGTTTCCCATTTCCATTCTGGGATGGGCAAAGGGTGTAGTAGTCCTGCTGGGTGTCGATGTTCTGCTTTAACCTGTTGGCATTCTATGCATTGGGCCAAATATTTGGCTACGTCCTTCTTCAATCCCGACCAATGAAGTTTCTTCCGGGTGACAGTGATCATTTTCTGGTATCCTGGGTGACCGGTGTAGGGTCTTTTATGTAGTTCATCCATGATGAACCTCTTCAAGTCATCACAATTGGGAATGTAAAGTCTATCTCTGTAAGTGAGTAGGCCTCCTTCGATCATCTGATATCTTTCATATTTTACTCCAGCGGGTTCTTGTTGTAGGTACAGGGTCACATTTCGAACGAAGGGATCTGTTTCTTGTGCCTCTTTGACTCTGCTCTTGACATCTGTCTCGCAGGTACTCACTGCTGCCAGGTGAATTGCTTTCATGCTTCTGCTGAGGGCATCGACCACCCTATTTTCCTTCCCTTTAATGTGTTTGATTTCAAAATCAAATTCGCTAAGGAGGGTCATCCATCTAGCTTGTCTAGCATTGAGCTTTGGTTGGTCAAACAAATACCGCAATCCACAGTGATCCGTCATAAGTACAAATTTCCTTCCCAGGAGGTAATGCCTCCACATTTTTAAGGTGTGTACTATGGCAGCCAGTTCCAGATCATGAGTCACATAGTTGACCTCATGTTCATTCAACTTTCGGGATTCATAGCAGATCACCTTTCCTTCCTGCATGAGGACTCCTCTGAGCCCTTCCTTACAGGCATCAGTGCACACAAGGAAGTCAGCTTCTGGGTCAGCGATTTTCAACACGGGTGCATGGGTCAGTAGATGTTTCAGGGTTTGGAATCTTTCTTCACATTGCTGTGTCCACAGGAATTTTGTCCCCTTCCTCTGGAGGGCAGTGATTGGACAACCAATCTTGGAGAAATCTTTTATAAACCTCCTATAGTATCCTGCCAATCCCATAAAGGATCTGATGTCTGAGACATCCTTTGGGGTAGGCCATTCCATGATAGACCTGATCTTGTTAGGATCTACTGCTACCCCTTCCTCGGACAGAACATGTCCCAAGTAGTGTATTTGATTATGAAAGAAGTCACATTTATTGAATTTGGCATAGAGTCGATGCTCTCTTAGCACTTGCAGCACAAGTCTAAGATGTTCTTCATGTTCTTCTCTATCCTTAGAGTAGATTAATATGTCATCAATGAAAACTAGTACAAATTTATCTAAAAATTTACTGAGTACATTGTTCATTAAGCACATGAAAGTGGCAGGGGCATTGGTTAACCCAAATGGTACTACCACAAACTCATAGTAACCATACCGTGTCCAGAAAGAGGTATTATGGATGTCTTCACCCTTAATTCGGACTTGATGGTATCCCGACCTCAAGTCAATTTTTGAGAAAATAGATGTGCCTCCCAACTGATCAAATAGATCATCGATCCTGGGCAACGAGTACTTGTTCTTTATGGTTACTTTATTAAGTTGTCTGTAATCTATGTACAGTCTAAGGGTGCCATCCTTCTTTTTCACAAACAGGATCGGTGCTCCCCATGGGGACACGTTGGGTTGAATATAACCCTTGTCCATCATTTCTTTCAATTGCAATTTGAGTTCAACTAACTCAGGTGTGCTCATCTGGTAGGGTGTTCTAGACACCGGCACCGCTCCTGGTGCGAGTTCTATTGAGAAGTCAACGTCTCTTCTCGGAGGTAGACCCGATATCTCCTCTGGAAACACATCTTGGTATTATCTTAAGATAGGGTGATCATCAGGGCTTGGTTCTGCACCTTCGATTATTTTCAACACCTGTATTGCATATAGGGGACATCCCTTTCGGCAATACTTCCTCATTTGCAGGGCTGATATTTGTCTCACAGAGACCGGTTTTCAGATCCCTTGAAGGGTTATTCTTTTTCCTTCTTCGCTCACCCATTCTAAGGTTTTATAGTAACAGTCCAGTTTGGCTTTATGGGCGGCCAGCCAGTCCATACCAATCAACAGATCGTATGATCCCAGGGGTAATACATTAAGGGTTGCTTGGGTGGGGAATTCACCCAACATTAATTGGCAGGATGGTATGGCCTCTACCACCTTTCTTTTAGTGCCGGTGGCTAACTGTACCAACCATGGTTTAGTTTGCTTCTGTGGCTGTAGTTTACACTTATCAACAGCTCTAGGGGATATATAACTCAAATTTGAACCAGGGTCAATCAAAACAGACACCAGATGGTTGAAAATCATACCTTCTATTTCCACCACTGAAGCTTGGTGGTCAGCTTGGTTATTATCCAAGGCTGCATAAATTTGTGGCACACTCCTTGCCACATCATTGACTGTGGTCGCTTCCTGAAGGTTATAAAATTTTTGACTGTTTATTTTTCGGTGTGGACAGTCTCTCCGGAGATTCTCTCCTCTGCAATCCCAGCATTCCAAAGGTTTCCTCTTTGGGTTATCCGTCTTTACTGGTATAGGTCCAGAAGTTTTATTTCAGTCCACCGAGGGAAAGTTCTGCTGGAGTACACTCCGGGTTGGGAAGTTCATTCTAGGGTTCTTTTTGTAGTTTTTAAATCCTAAGGATTTGCTCCCCTTTTTCTGAAATCTTGAACCATTCTTCTGTTTCCAGTCTCCACAAGACTCTACCCGATGTCCATATTGTTCATGATAATATGTTTCCTTTCGTATAGTGTCTTCTAAGGTATTTGGCTCGTCGAATTCGATTCAGTTCCGGTATTCTTTAGGTAGCCCACTGATGAAGCGTTGTGCCTTCACCTTCTCTGCTTTGATGTAGGGTACATATCTCAATAAGTCGAGGAATTTGTTGACATATTCCTCCATAGTAAGTTGTCCTAGTTTAAGTTCATAGAACTCTTTAGCCTTCTCGTCGAAATACCTTTCCGAAAAATACTTCTTCCGGAAGTACTTCTCAAACCGTTTCCAAGATAGGTCCTCCTCGCGGAACCCTTTCATATTCTTAAGGTCTTCCCACCAGATGGAAGCCTTTCCATTCAGATTGAAAGTGGCCACTCGGGCCTTCAAGTTCTCTGAAAAATCATGGACTCTGAAATATTTCTTCAGTCCAAGTAGCCAGGCCTCGACTTCCTCTCCCTTCTTTATCTC